>JALBCR010004150.1:0-108243 GCA_030710515.1 Abscondita cerata
TGTTGTACTTCGTTCGGTTACGTATTGCTTATCAAGGCGAACAAATGTTTGAAGAGTTACTATTCGCGAAAACTTTGAAGACGACACTAAAGGTGAATCAATTTTTAATGTTCTGAATGATTTTTACTGCGGAAAAATCAATTGCATTCACAAACATTATTTCATTGGCAACAGATGGAGCTCCTGCCATGGTCGGGCGGGCGATATCGTGGGTTTATAAATAGTCATCTTAAAGAGTTATACCAGAGGTAATTGCAATTCACTGTGTCATCCACCGACAACATCTAACGTAGAAAAAGTGACGATCGATTGCACCAAGCACTTCAATTTGTGATTAATGCGATTAACAAAAATAAACAATGCATTAAATACGCGCTTATTTGCACGGTTGTGCGAAGAAAGTGATAGGAGTTCAACGTTGCTACGTACGAACAAAGAAAACACCTCGTAATTTCAAAACGTTGTGTTGCGACAGTTTGTTTCCAAAAATTCAATGACCTCAACCTACAGTTACAAAGGGAACTACGTTTACGAGGACGCTAACCTCAGTTTGATAAAACAAGAGTGAAATTTCAGCTTTTCTTGGTAAGCTGAAACTTATGAAGCAAAACATTGGTCGTGGATACGGATTTGACCATCGCAGGTAGAATGCCTCGACGAAGATATTCAGACGTATGTTCAACATTTGATTGCCCTGTATGATGATTTTAAAATCAGATTTGAAAACATTCTGTCGATGGATATACCACCATGGATAATAAATCCATATGATGAAAGCAGTGGAAAATGGTACTGAAGAACTATCAGATATATAATGAGAGAGCTCAAAGTAACGCATTCAAAGAGGGTATAAATCATTTTGGCTGCAGGCACAAATACCTGAAAAATAATATCCAGGACTGTGGGATTGTGCAAGAAATTTCATACATAGCGTTTCCTTCTAATATATCTGTCGAACGCAGTTTTAGTGCCGTAACAAACTTGTTGACAAAAAAGGAGGCAGATTAAATATTAAACAGAGCGAGGATTTATGGTTATGCTTTAATTCAACTCAATCCAAATATTGATAATTTGCTGTCAATTCACCAAGTACATCCCTCCCCATTAAAATATAACTTTTATCTCAGATTACAATGGTAATCTGAGATAAAAGTGCTATCAAGAACTTAATAATGATTATTATTTTAAAAACAGTCGCAATATAATCAAAGTTTTGATTATATTATGCGACTGTTTTAAAATAATAATCATTATTAGTTTTGATGTTAAATTTTGATTCTACTAAGACTGTTATAACAACATAATTAAAAGTGTAGTAATTTTTGTGTTTGAATAAATAGCTACAAAACAAGAAAATATTTATTTTTACTTTTACCACTCCGAAGTGCGGAGATTATTGGTTTCTTGTACTGTGAGTCAATCTTAGAATACAAAAGTGAAGTAGGAATCCGCTTTGTTGGATGAAGACACTTTTTAGACTGGCTTTGAAACTTAGCTTGAATGACCAATACTCACAGCATAATCAAAGCCAATATAAATTCTCACCTTTTTTTTTCGAAAAACTTTCAACTCTATAATTGATTGAAAAATAGCCACAACACAGATTTACAGAGACATATACTTTTCGGGTTTTGGGAAGTAAGTTAGTAAATGTAATAGCTGCAGGGTCCACCAGATCCAGCAAAATGTTTAAAAGTGGTCTATGAGAAAAAAAAAAGAGTATGGGAACCTCTGCTCTAAAAGGGACCATACAAAGTAGCATATTCAAGTATTGATATAACGTATGTATTATACAAGTTTTTTTAATGTGCTAAGATTTGAGAACTCAAGCATTGACCAATACAAACCCCAACATTTTATATAAAGCTTTGCTAGCTGTGCATTTTCAACTATGCTTGTTGAAATTAAAATTACTACTAAACAAAAACACCTAGGTCATTCATATTTCGATTAACAGATACAAGTTAAACATTATTTATAAAATAACAAGGAAGGTCATTTACTGCTTTACAAGAAAAACCCATTACTTACATTTTGAAACATTTAACTCAAGATCATTGTCTACACACCAATTAAAAAAGTTATCAAGGTCTTTTTGTAAATTATAAATATCTGGGGGATCACTAATACAGTTGTATAATTTCAGATTATCGGCAAAAAATAAGAAACGAGAAGAATTAATGCTTAGATTAACAATGTTAATAAAAATTTGAAAGAGCAATGAACCTGTAAGGGTTCAAAAATCACCCCGAAAACAATTAGCAATTTCCCGCAATCAAGTTCGAAAATAGAAATTGTTACGAAGTGGATTTTCCTACTTTAAAAGTCAACGAGCCACGCCGACCAATCAGAGAAGAGACCTCACCTTTACCCGCGTTACAACACCGCCAAAACATTTAAAAACGAGAACCCAGCATTAAAGACACATTTCTTGTCCTCTTGCAAAAGAGGAAAACAAGAAAAGAATTTTTGCCTGGTCACGGTGCGAACACGAGCTTTGCCGTAGGTGACAATTTAATTCTAGTGGAGGATTACAAACCGCTTGCCGATTAAATAAAATAAAAATAGCTCCGATATTCCCTGAAATCACCGCTAACCTGATTCCGTATACCTATAATTTATCCGTCTTGAGTATCCGTATTAACAACATTCCCTTACCTTGTGTTACGTGCAGAATACGAATTCTAGCCAAGCTAACCGTCTCTGGACACGAGTCCGACGAGTCGATAAATGCTTCAATGCACCACGTCCGATCCTATCCTACATCCAGTTTGTTATAGCTTCGAACCCGTTAATTGCCCTGTGTGCAACGAATGTACTATCGTCCCCCCGTGATTCTTGTTTTCCGTAATATTAATTGCTAAAGGATATTTCACGATAGATACAGTTGAGCATTAGATAAAGCTGGAAACGTTTCTAGTGCTTTCATCTACATAAAGCCTTGGACGCGTCGTCCTAGAGGCATAGTCCATATCTGTCCTGAACTATTGCCGTGGATAGATAACATTATCTCCGAATTGTATTTTCAAGCACACTGCCCGATTAACTTTTCTAGGTTAATAACCCTTACCTAAATAAAGAGTCTTATCAACAGCTCCAGATATTAGTTGAATTGAAATTCAACTCACCGGAATTTAATTGACACCTGGGTACAATTAAATTCATTAATAATTACACGGTAAATTTCAGCCGGTTAACTCTGTTTGTTACAGCGAGACAAATTATTGGAGGTAGATCTACTGCAGCCTAAATTTGCCGCCGTTGGATGTGATCCCAACCCTGTTAAAAGCCGTTTCTTATTTTTTAGTATTATTTATCCATCCGAAGCCGTATTTTCCTTCCTTCCAAAGCCGTTTACCTTTGACCGCTTGCCGACCGAGGATTGATTTATTTTCGTTTATGTTAATGAAAAACCGTTGTTTAGTTTGATTTTTATTGCGTACCGTATTCCTGTTTACTTTTTACGTTGACAAAGTAATTGAATTTATTTTGTAGAGTATGGAATTGTAATTTTCAATGTTAAAGCAGTGTCGTCCTCCTCCACGTTATGCTTGAGTTTGTAACCATGTGTGCTCTTGTTTCCAAAACATGTTGTTGAATTGTTGGTTATAAATGCTCACACAAGTTATAGTTGGTTTTCAAGGGGTTGACCCGTTTATTGTAAGTGGGACAATTGTTGTATATTATTGGCAACTAATTTTAGTGTGCACTAACTATGATGTTAGTTATAAAAGTTTTGTGCGGTTAACTTTTCCTTAAAACAGCTACCCAGAAGGCCCGTTGATGTACGCGAAAGCATTGATCCACAGCAGACACCGGATCTTGTAAACAGTTCGCCTTTGCTGATCACCCTGGGATTTTAACAGTGGCGCCCGGTAGCAGGAGTACCTCAATCAACCCGTCAAAGAACACCGGTGGTTTACATGACGTAAGACCCACAAGAAGTTCAAACGCGTAGTTCCTGTTCCTCTTTTTAATCTTTGACAGGCGGTTCTTATTTTTGTCTGGTATAGCCGTTCTTCATTAGGGCTTTTGACGTGTCGAAGTTCTTCTGCCTTGTGAATCTTGTCAGTTCTGATTAGAGAACGCTTCTGCTGTGGATGATGGATGTGATGAAGAAGAACGTTCGGTGGTGTCTCTTTACGATATACACATGAGCCAACTTGTTGTTATCACCCATTTCACATCCAGGAAGGGAAGCTCCTTGGAGACAGAAGACAATTCACTACGTGAAAATAAATTAGAAACTGGAGGAAATCTAGAAGAATTGCGTAAACAATTCGCAAAATTTATCAGATCCGGAAAAAGTCAAAAAGAACTGACCAACAAGCCGCCTGCAAAGCTGAAAAAGAAGAATTTGGTTAATTCCCACACAAACGCCGCCGTCAACGCACATGGTCAAGCCGCTATACGATGCACACTCAGGCATTTGAACCGATGACCGTGTGTAACCAGGTACGCAAGTGGAACGTCCGCTTCGATGGCAAAGCCGACCCCATTTCATTTCTGGAACGAATCAAAGAGCTGAGAGAATGCTATGAGATCCCTGCCAATAAATTATTTTGTGCCTTGCCCGAATTATTAAAGGACAATGTGTTGTTGTGGTATAAAAATAGTAAATACCAATGGACAACATGGAAAGAATTTTTAGAAACGTTCCAACGACACTTCTTAGAGCACGTTATAGATACCGCATGAATGAAGAAATAAGGTCTAGAGTGCAAGGACCACATGAGAAAGCCGAAGCATACGCTACTGCATTATTGACGATAATGAGACGTCGAGGAAGAATGTCCTAGCAACACAGCTAAAAAGAATGTACGAAAATCTGCAATAATGAGTACAAATTGTACATACGCTAAAATTATTTCAATAGCGTGACCCAGCTCATTGAAATGGCAACCGAGTACAAACGAATTAAACCGTCCGTAGTCGTAGTCCAAAACCTGCAGTACACTTCAGCGAGATAAGAAACCGTTCTATCCCTGAACCGCCAAGGAATTCAATTCTGCAAGCCAGAAAAATACCGAACCCTGTTGCACAGCCGGTTATTACTAGACCAACTCCAGAGTATAACCGCAACTAAGTGTGTTGGAATTGTAGCCAACCAGGACATCGACAAAGCCACTGTCGAGGTAAATTTAATCTTTTCTGTTCCAGGTGTGGTAAGAAAAGCGTGTATTCACGTGATTGCTCCTGCAAGCAGTCGGAAAAACAAAAGAGGGCTCTTTTAGTTAAGTGTAAGTAAACACATTCTAAGAGGCCGCCAGAAAACGGAGTAAAAAACCCGGATCCCAAATGTTTGCACATTAATAACACAGTATAAATCTTATTGATATAGGTTCTACAAAAGTTACATGTCAGACAAACAAGGTTATTAGGCATCCGTGAAATTGCCAAAGATGAACAAGAAGTCTTGCACAATTTTCAGAGAAAGAATTAAATGAATTTAATAAAATTCAGGTTTAGCCACTAGAGTTAAACACAGATAAAGTTAAGTCAGGTACCGACCGCTGTACGATACACAAAGAACCGAATGTTAAAAGAAACATCATTGAACCATCCCAGTTCGTGGATTCACCTGGTGTTAGTCCGAAAGAAAGAGGGGCAAATACCGCTTCTGCATGATTTCAGAGAATCAACCGAATAACAATAATCGACATCGTTGCCAATCATACAGGGCATACTCGACAAACTGAAAAGGGCGCGTTACATTAGCAGGCTTGATCTTCGACAAGGATACTGGCAAGTACCCTGACGACCGAAAGCCGCCCTGTTACAGCATTCACAGTACCAGGAAGAGGCCTGTACCAATTCAAAGTTATGCCCTTTGGACTACATTCAGCGCCTGCAACATTTCAAAGATTATTGGACGATATAATTAGTCCTGACTTAGAAGGCAAAGCGTTCGCCTATCTAGACGATATTATTGTTTTAGGAAGAAGTTTTGAGGAACACCTCCAAAACTTAAAAATAGTTTTCGAAAGACTACGTGCCAGAGAACTTCAGTTGCAGCAAGAAAAATGCGTGTTTTGCCGAACCGAAATGAAAGCCAACACCGAAATGCCAGCACCAACTAACGTGAGAGCTTTAAGACGCTTCATGGAAAGCACCGGATGGTACCGAAGATTTACAGCCGACTTCGCAAAAACCGCCAAACCGCTAAATGAACTGTTAAAGAAAAACGTGAAATTCTTATGGGGTGAAGAACAAGAACGTTCATTCCAGACTTTGAAGAATGCGTTAACCACAACACCAATTTTAAGCTGTCCAGACTTTTCACTGCCGTTTGTGATTAAAACCAATGCCAGCTCAAGTGGGTTAGGAGAAGTCCTAACATAAACGCAAGATAGGAAAAGAAATGTGATTGTGATACGGAATACAGATTGGATATAAGTTTAATTTTGTTGACTCGGTCAAATGCCGTTTTGATATCTGTATATATACCATCTACAATATAACCGTTTTCCAGGTGCATCTTTCTTGGCAATTTACGACATATAAAAGAATCGCGCCAGGTTATCCCACAATTTACAGTTTTTTCTTTAAAACGGCATATAAACGAGAAATGTAGCTTTTACCATAAGTAACCACTAAAACCTAAACATGTGAACTCTTACCCACCTTAGTATTTACATGTAATAATATTAATTAAATGTGTAAATATTATAGAAGGTTAATAAGAACATAAAAAATAACAGTACAGCCATTGCATGACGACATATAATGGACCGGTCTAAGCGCTAGTCACGACAATGACGAAAAAAATAGTAGGTTAAAGAAATAGCAAAAAAAAAATAATGGAAAAACAGTTAGTCAGGACAGAATACAAAATATTGCTGAACTTCAGAGGTCCTTCAGATTCGTAAGCCATAATATAGCTTCATCCGTTAAATTATGAAAATTTGAAAACCTTCCTTTAAACTTCGTTAATTGATAATCCTCTACAATATGTGTAACGGTCTTCGGTTCGTTTCCACAGTCACAATTTGGATTAGAAATCGCACCACATTTAAACAACCTTTTTGAATGACCTGTTCTTATGCGCTTTACTTTTGACCAATTTTTTCTTTTTTGATCAAGGCCCGGGACTTCTATTCTTGGGTCATCAATAAGATGTTTATTGAAAACATCAACGACAGACCATAATTTTTTCCATTCTTAAACTATCAGAAAAAGCCGTACTTAAGTAGTCTTGCAACCATATAGGACTTCGAGATTTAAGTCTTTTAGCAGGAGGGTTGTCAATGTCATTCCAAATTGGTAACTTTTTGTTAAGTTGGCATTTATCCCATTCTCGTTTTTAACGCAGCTTTTCGTCGAATGTTCGATGGAGTAATATTACAAAAAAACAGGAAGCCAATCGAGAGGAGTAGATTTAATGGTTCCACTAATTATACGCATAGTGCAATTCAACTGGGTTTCTATTTTTTTTTTTGTATGATAATTATTTAACCCTACAGTACCCGCTCGGTCGTGAGACCGACACTTCAATTAATTTGTTAAAAGATCGTTTTGTGTTTGTGTTATGCAGTCGCGCGTTTGTGTACCTTTCTATGATCGTTTTGCTAAGAGTTCTTAGTTTTGCCTGTGAGGTGCATCTGTGCTATAGTCTTCTATATGTTCGTCTCAAAGACCGGAGGTGGTAGTGAAGTATTTTTATGTGTTGGTGTAAAGTGTATGTCAATTCAATGAGGCAAACCTCTGAGTTATTTAATTGGTAAATGTGTCTCTGTGGTGTGCTTACAATAATGGGCGATTATGAAGAGAACAAGCGCGACTTCAAAAGGGAGTTGTGGGAGAGGTTTCCGTTAGACGAAGCTAACGACGTAGAGTTTGGTGATAACTCATCTTCTGATGGGGAAGATGCAGTTGAAATAAGGGAAAGTGACAGTGATACTGAACAAGAAATATCGGTACTTCAATGAAATGGATGTTGATGCAATCGAAGTGAAAAGATGTTGAACCTAGTGGCTTATATTATATAGGAAAGGATAACATAACAAAGTGGAATAAACATGTTCCAACTAAGAATGTACGTGTACCAGACCAGAAAGCAAGTTTCAGCATACCGTTTTCAAGATTACTGCTACGTCGTCACTAAAGAAACCATTGCAAATTTGGAAATATTTTGTAAATGACCAGATGTTAGGCTTGGTAGTACATGGGACAAACATTTTTATAAATTCAATTGCACTAAGTATTCAAGAGAAAGCGACACAAGGAAGACAGATAAACTTGAAATCAAGCCTTATTTGGACTGTTGTACTATGCAGGGATTCTAAAAGCGAATAACTTAAATACCAAAGACTTATGGAGGACTGACGGATCAGGAGTGGAAATTTTTAGACTCACGATGTCCCTAAACCGGTATCGATTCCTTCTCGACAGTCTGAAATTTGATGATAAACGAACAAGGGAAGCTAGGGTTTCTCTTGGCAGACTCGCCCCATTCGGAAGTACTTTGACTTGTTTGTCGACAATTGCAAAATGGATTCAGTCTGTCAGAGTTCGTCACAATCGACGAAAAACTTGAAGGATTTCGGGGCTTTATGTCGATTCCGCCAGTATATACCATCGAAACCCAACAAATATGGCGTTAAAATCTTTGCCATGGCAGATGCACAGTATTACATCAAATTTAGAGGTATACGTGGGGCAACAGCCAGAGGGCCATTTAAAAAGTAATAGCCCTGACGATATTGTCGCGGTGTGCGTACCCCATACAACTCGGGCGAAATGTGACGTTAGATAACTGGTTTACAGTTAGTGTTTCAATAATTAAATAATTCAGATGCATCTATAGTTCGACGAGAATTTTTAAGACAATTATCAATAGAAATGATCGTATATCCTATTACGAAAACGAGTCAATAGGCAGAATTTTCCAGAAACATAACTACGAATTCAAGAAATCGTGAATAATTCAAGAAAATCAAACTGTTGCTCATGGCATTCGAAACGGGTAGGTAGTACTTATGTGATTCAAGAAAACAGAAAAAACGCGTTATTCCTGTAGGCATTGCAGAAATTTTGTGTAGCATATACATCCAGTTTGTGAAAATTGTATAGAATAGGCGTTGTTCATGCATATTGTTACGGTATTCGTTGTTATCATTATTATATTTGTTTGCTATTCAAAGCTAAATTTGTATTCACGCTACCTTATAATATATTATTTAGTTTTCGATAAGTATGTATTTTTTTACTCGTTTCAATATCATAATATATTGTTTAGTTTTGGAAGAATATATATATTGATGATGATCTTTATTGATGTTTTACAACTTTTAGCAAATTAGGTAAAATAAATCAATTCAATTACGTTTTCCAAGAGTATTCTGGTGGTTCGATGTCTCAGACTGGCGCGTGTAACTACGTTTCATAATTTCAAACGGGTGCTGTAGGGTTAACCAGACAGGAGCACAATATTCTGCTGTAGAATAAATCTAGCTATACAGCTGTAGAAAGGTTCTTTACATCTGCTCTAAAGTTGTTCAGCTAATTTTTAACTGACATTATTTCTTGTATTCATTATTTGTTTATTTTTGTAAATGATCTTTGTAAGTAAAATATCAGTTAATCCCAGATAAATAGTTAAAATATAATATCTTTGTTATTAAGATAATATTAGTTTTCTATTTTTTCTTTATTACTTAAATAAAAAAAAGAAATCTTTATGTTTTTAAAATTAGGATAATCGCTATTTTTTGGAAATAGTTTTCCATAATGCTAAATAATCAGAGAGTTTATTTTTGTAAATTTCAAATCAAATATTTGAAATGAAATTGCTATGTCATCGGCTGGATAATTTTCTTGTAACAATGAAGGAAGATAAAAAATATATACATTAAAAAAGAATAGGTGCAAGAACAGATCCCTGTGGAAGACATATTTAAAAATCTAAATATTACTTTTATCTATAACAAAACTGTAAACTTAATTGAGAAGGCATATTTAATAATAATAGAAATAATTTTGGAAAAGAAGGAATGACGTCGAACAATTTAAAAGTAAATCTTCTCTATACGGTATCTATGCAGCAGTTAAATCTAAAAGAAACTCCAGTTTTAAGTTATTTCATGTTTATATATAAGAGCCTCTAAAAACACAGTGAATGAAAAGGTTGCTTCATAGTTATTAATTATGTCAATGTTTAATTATTGTATATGATTCTACGATGACAAGAAAGAAGAACAGTACCATTTCACTTCTGAGTCTTAATAAGCACTACTATAGACTAAATGAATGATGCGTGAAAATCATTATAGTATTAACTGTAACTTGGTTATTGATATTGTGTGTGTGTTAAAAATGATGTAGTTCAGTATATCTTATAAATTTAGTTTTTGAAGTGTATACACTAAGAAACTTTTAGTAATTAAAGAAAGCAGCTTAGTATGTTTCTCTTAAAGTTTCGCCAAGTTCTCAAAAGCAACAAATCACCATTTCTTATGCAGGTATTATTTACGCTAGTTTGCAAATCACATTTATTTAGAAAATACATCTTCGCAAAGATGCTGTAATTCAGATAATAAAATAATAAATGTTTTATAATTTTTTTTTAAATCTTCCTTTATCATTATTTTTCTTTTCAAAGTACGAATTCAACAGAAGCTGAGAGATTTTATCTAAAAATTTCTGAAACATTAAGCTGCTTGAACCGACAAAACATAAACTAGGTCGAAAAGATTTTTACACTAGATATGTATGTTGTTGCCTTTAGGTCACAATTGATTTCGGAAACCTTAATAAACAAGAATAATGTATTAAGGGAACGTCCAACGTTGCTTAACGTTAATCTTGGTTTAGTTTGACGGTTGGTTTTTACTCAAGCTTTTAAAACCCAGAACTCTAATTTTTAAACATAATAAATGTGGATATTAGTTTTTTCTCTAAAAATTCTTTTTACACTTATGATGCAAATTTGCACATTTATTTAAATAAAATACTTGGATTTTGCCCATTCACCAAATTCTTGCTTTTATTATAATAATGAAATATTACGTGTGTTTGATAATCTGTACGTAGTATTTATTTTAAGAGATCCCTGAGTTGACAAACGGACATCATGATAAATGTTCTGTTTGTACAGTATCGTATTTACATTTCATTACACCTAATGTACTATAAACTCAACTCTAACACTAAAAGTAGAACTTATTACCAGTAGAATATTTTAGGACGATCTTAATGGGAAAATAGTTTAAGCGTTAGGGAAACATTATTTATAAATAACAGAAATTGTTTCCATAATCAAACATGAACTGCGTTTTTTAAATTTAAAACTAGTATTTTAATGTAAAAAACAATGCGTAAGTTATAGTTTTTGGTTACTATAAATAATTATTATCATACAGGGTGCGTATACGTTAGGATTAGGTAAGGGACATCAAGAGATTCTAAAAAACATATATTGTATAATTCTCCGATTTATAATTAAGATACAAGATGTTTTATTAATTTTGTATATTTTTTATTTAGCCATAACTCAAAAACCATAGTGTGAATTTTCTTTATATTCGCAACATAAAAGGAAATAAAATACTATTGTTTGCATTGCGAAAATTTACAGAAAGGAGTAATGTTTGGCTGAATTTATTATTATTAGTATTACTTTTATTATTATTATTATTGGATACTTTCAATACGCGAGATAAAACTAATATACCCATAAATAACAAAAAAAAAAATTTATTGCATTTACATTATAGTACAGGGTGTCCCAAATAAGAATGACTGATTTTAAACATAAATTCCCAGCTTATTAATTGCTCCAAAGAGATAGGGTTTTCACTAGTTTATCAAAAAGATTTTTTAGGCTTTCATCTCATCAACACATATTCCAATATCTTTGTTGTTAATGAAACAAAAGATAAAAACTATACATTTTTGGAAAGAGAGAATGATTGCTCTTTCGAATGAGATCAAAATTATACGGTGTTCCATTTAAATTAAATCATATTTTCCCTTTGAGTTTGACCAACATTAGTAAAACACCCTGTGTTGATGAGATGAAATGCCAGCCAAGCGTAAAAAAATCTTTTTGATAAACTAGTGAAAACTTCATCTCTTTAGAGCAATTAATAAGCTTAAAATTTATGTTTAAAATCAGTCACTCTTATTTGGGACACCCTGTATTATATTTATTTTTTTATATTTGCACAAAATTTTGCCAATTTCATTAGAAAAACATTTAAATATATTAGTAAAGTCGGTCGCGCTGAAAAATAATTATTTTATTAAAAAAAAAAAAAAAAAGGAGAAATATTTTTAATTAAAAAAAAAAAAGGTTAAAATTTTAATTTTTTTTTTTTATTTTTTTTTAATTTTTTTTTAAAAATTTTTAATTTATAAAATTTTTTTTTTTAATAAATTAAAAAATTTTTAAAAAAAAAAAAAAAAAAGTTAAAATTCAAAACCAGAGATCTAATTATAACCTAATTTATTATTTTATTTATTCGTATGGTACATTTTAAACATTGTAGTGTTATGTATGGTGTCTTAGAATATCAGTATAAACCTGTATAGTGTGGTGACGAAACCGTGTGCAGTTGTGAATCGGTTTGTTTTGACAAAGCATTTGTTTCAAGGTTTGGGAAAACCTAAACATACCAACCCTTACCCACTTTAGTATTCATATGCAATAATATTAATTAAGTGTATAATGTGATTGTGTTTTGTGAAAATTGTGTTGTACATTTTTTCCTAATTACCCGGGAGAGTCTTGATAACCAGGTCCGGAAACCAAAGTGGTGATTCTCAGGAACAACACGTTTTTCTTGTTGACCATGGAGTAAAGTACTGAACATCACCTTCCATATTCTATATTTGCACCAAAACCCCTAAAAACACACATGAAAAAAAAAACTCTAAAGAAAATTGACGTACGTTTTGACGTTTAATTCCGAAAACCAAAGTAGTGATTCTCAAGAACAACATGTTTTTCTTGTTGAAAATGGAGTACTGTAAGGTACTGATCACCTTCCATATTCTATATTTGCACCAAAATCCCCTAAAAAAACACACACCGAAAAAAACTTAAGTTTTTGCCACAGCACGTACTTTCTACATATCTAAATTAACTCTTCACGACGAAGTGAAGAAAATGAAAACAAAGAAAAATATAACCGATTAGGGAAGTTAAAGTGCGGATGATATAGATGATTCAATGATTCTTCTATTCGGCAGAAGAAAACAATTAGAAATATATTTTCAAAAACGTTCTAAAATATTTTATGGTTTAACTAACAAGTCAACTAAAAAATTAGCGTTTGACTCTGCTAGCAAGTTTGATAAAAAATTCCCGAGACTTGAAATAAAAACAAGATGGCTGGCAAAGGGTGGATGTGATTATTCATGATTTGTCAATCAACACTTTTATATTGTAAGGCAGAATATACGTGCTGCAGTTTTCAATCAATTTAAAGTTAAATCCTTTTTTAAAAGTTATATCATAATCTAACAAATTTATTTTTTTTTCAACTCGTATATGGAGTACTAATGAAATGGGAATAACAACGGTTTTGCAGGCTACCAAAATTATTATTGTTGAGACGGGGACAAAAGGAGTAGATCAATGTGTTTCAGCAGATCGAGGCGTTTTTGTTACCATGCGTGGTATCATTTCTGCTGCATTAAACACAGTTCCACTAGCATACATTTTTCTTCGAGTACGTATGAAAGAGCAGTTTATATTTAGTCGGAAGTTCCTAGAGCGATTGGTTTTTCCCAAAAAACCAGAATGAATCGTTTTCGGATAAAATAAAAATTTGAAAAATACCTAACAAAATATAATTTTCAAAAGTGATCTAGAAGAGCTGTGGATTTATTTGAATGATCCATAATATTATTGTGTTAAATTGTGTGATAAATTTTGACAGTTTATTCGCAGACATTCTGCTAAAAAATAAAACTAAAATGACCAATTTAGCAATGATTTATTACAAAACAATAAATAATAACCATAACAAACTATGTATGTATGTACTACACCTTACTATTACAAAAATTGTTGAAAGTGGCCTCCTCGAACTTTTATACGTGCGTCCAACCTTTTTCTTATTGATGCTCGTACTCTTTTGAACACACCCAGAGAATTTCATACAGTTTCAAACGCATCTAATGATTAGATTTTGTAAGTCTTTTAGGATGTCCACTAGTGTTGTGTACACTCATGAAATTTAAAACTTGGACACCACAATTTCTGTAAACAAAAGTTTGCACATTGTGAAGGGCAAGGGTATCATTACAATTTAACAGCAGATAGTCTCAGCAGGGGGTTATTCTATAGAAGGACTGATATAATTTATTGTCTGATGACGTAATCTCGGGTAAAATTTTTAAATACTCTAACTCGTGCAATAATTCAAGACAATTTATATCAGTGTACATTGTTTCTTTGTCTGTTAAGTATTTTCTAATCTGGGTGCCTAAATTTAACCGCCCACTTTGTTTCTATTAAGACAATTTTGAAATGTCGTACAAAAAATAAAAATTATTTGAATAATTTAGATAATAATTGAAATCTTTTTGAATGGATTGATATGGTTAATCTATTATTAATTAAAAGCAGTTAACTTAATTTTTAATTCTTTGCTCGCAATTGTTTCGTCGTCTATGTACACTCATGAAATTTAAAACTTGGACACCACAATTTCTGTAAACAAAAGTTTGCACATTGTGAAGCGGGCTTAAGGGTATCATTTACAATTCTAACAGCAGGTAGTCTCAGCAGGGGTTATCTTATAGAAGGACTGTAGAATGAATCATTACACTAAGCACGTTTTAGAAAATAGGTAATTTACGTTGCTTACTTAATTTTTTCTTTAAAGAATATATTTGAAGGTATCGCTAATTAAACACCATAGCTCGATTAATTATCGAATCAAAATTTTGTTTAGGAAATGTTTACAAAATAAAATTAGAAATAATTTTGATTTAAAAAACGTCTACAAGCAATAACTTTTAAATTAAATCAAAAAACTAAACATGGTTATTTGGGTTGACTGATTATTACTTATTTTTAAATAAATCTAACCTACTAATTATTGTAAGTTATTAAAAAAATCATTAAACTCTCTATTCATAATATTTAGTCCTTACAAAATGTATATTTTATGACGTTTCATTTTTTCTGTAGTTAATATAAAAAGTGAAAATAAAAACTAAGGCAATTCTTATTGTCAACGTATATATTTAGTTTTTGACAAGAATTTATTACATAATTATAATTAAGATACCAAGTTATAGTTTAAAATTAAATGAAAACTTTTTTTTAAATAAAGGTATTACTATATAAATAAATATAAGAAATCAATAATGGGTGTGACCTCCATTATTATTGATACATTCTTGGAGGCGTCTGCTCATTGACGCTATCAAGGTATCAATATAATTAATATTAATCGTTTCCCATGCGGTATCAATGGCTGCAATTAGTGCATTACGGTTTACTGGTATAAAATTTGGCCCTTGTTGTCTTCGGATAACAGCAAGTATTCGAGCCCAAACATTTTCGATAATGTTAAAATCTGGGCTTTTGCTGGCCAGGGTAACAGCTCCAAGTTATTTTCTCGTATCCAATTGCGCACAACCCGCGAAGTATGAATAGGGCGTTGTCCTTTAACAACAAAAATACATTATGAAAATGTTAATTCAACAGATCCGAACTATTTTTGGAGAAAGTATAGTGAAATAAGAATACTTACTTGTTGGAAAATATAATCTTCGTCTGGATAAAACACTTCGACTGAAGGTTTCATAATAGTTTCAAAATATCTAAATACGCAGCAGAATCAAGACGTCCATCGATAGCCCAACAAACTCCTGGACCCGCGCGCTAACCCAACCCCACACATTCACAGAAAAAATAACCACTTCGTTTTTAGGACATATGTGATTATTTTCGTAACGAGTTCCTTCCATTCTAAAAACTTTTAGTGGTCCATCGTTGCGGCTATTGAACGTTTTTTCGTCGCTAAAAATCACTCGATTCCAAAATTCCAAAGGTTCGTTCACATATCGCCTTGCAAATTCCAGACGACGTCTCATATTTTCGTCACTGAGAACTTCTTTCGCAGCAGCATTATACTTCTTTATTCCCATCTCCTTTAATCTTTTTGTGCAGTTATACGGCATCCGGGAAAATGTGTATCTGCTATAGCCCTGGAGTATGTAGCAAATGGTTGTTCTGTTACGTAATGAAACAACTCGAGATCTTGAGCACGTGTAGATACTTTAGGTCTACCACTTCCGATGGCTCTTTCCAAAGTGTGTTAAAGATTCCATTTTACTCGGTAATGCCCTACGGTGCTTTTTGGTATATCTAACATACGTGAAATTTCACGCACGCTACGGCCCGCCGCTAATTCCGAAACAATCCGCGCTTTCAAATCAGCACCGAGATGAGGTGGCATTTTCACAACACTTGAAATTTTAAACTAAAATGGAATTTACATTTCTTACTTTATTTATTGGTTCACACTACCCCTTCTCAAACAGTAGGTAATTGTTTATTTATTACATACTTCTAATGACCAATGTAACAACCCTTAGAGCAATATGACTCAAAGGAAGTAAATTAAACAAGCAAGGATATTCTATTGTTATTGAAACTTATTCATAAAGTAAAAGCCATTTCCTTATAATGCTAATGGACAGGATTTTCTTTTAAGTATTAAGATTACAATAGAGGACTTATAAACTTTCGAAAATATCTAATTATAAATATTTACACTGCAATTGCGCTTTTTCCTTAATAATTTCTTAGCAATAACATACACGTTCTTGGTTTTAAGTTGTCATAAATTTGATATGATATAAATTTGTGTTTCTAATATTACATCACAAACTAATCTTTATTCGCCAAAAATTGTTGCTTAAGTTGTAAAGCTTCGTACACACCTGAACAACAAACCGAGCAACAAACATAACAACGAACCGAAAGTCAAACAGAACGACAAACGATCTTTTATGATTTCCACAATCCGAACAACAAACGGAACGTTTGTGCTGTTTCCATAATTATTTTCAGTAGTTTTCAGTTCATATATATTTATTATTGAGAAGAGAAAATTGCGGAAAACAAGAAGATAGTGCCAACCAAATTTTACGCACAAAGAAGAGTAAAAATTATAATTTACTTCGCTTTTTTTTATTTTGGAAATTTCTCGCCCAAATGATTATAGACATCATTTTTTTCTTGCATTCTTAAACACTGATTAATTTAAAACATTTTTCTTCTGTCAACTCCATAATATTACCTAAAACACAACAAACCCACAAAAGGGAGGACAAAAATAAATAATTTAATTCTCCCGCATAAGTTTGTTCGCCGTTTTGTTTAGATTCGTCCAAACCTGCAAACGCATTCGCGCGCATTTTCTTTGATGTCGGAGAAAAAACCGACAAGTTGCGGGAACGCCGCAAACCGTTCGTGGAACAATCAGGACTTGCGAATCTGTTCTAAAATTCGTACGTAGCACCGTCCAAATTAATGTTCCGATTGCCGTTCGGTTCGTTGTTCTGTTTGTTCCTCGGTTTGTTGTTCAGGTGTGTACGAAGCTTTACAATAAGCATATTAATATGAACTATATCTTATGAAAGGAGAGTTATGTAACTATAATTAACGACTTAACGTTACGTTAGTAGATTCCATTTACTATTTACACATATTTTCTTGGAACATTCGATAATTAACTATCGGGATATGATGACCCTATACTTCGCAGGTTGTGCGCAACTGGATACAAGCAAATAACTTGGAGCTGTTACCCTGGCCAGCAAAAGCCCAGATTTTAACATTATCGAAAATGTTTGGGCTCGAATACTTGCTGTTATCCGAAGACAACAAGGGCCAAATTTTATACCAGTAAACCGTAATGCACTAATTGCAGCCATTGATACCGCATGGGAAACGATTAATATTAATTATATTGATACCTTGATAGCGTCAATGAGCAGACGCCTCCAAGAATGTATCAATAATAATGGAGGTCACACCCATTATTGATTTCTTATATTTATTTATATAGTAATACCTTTTATTTAAAAAAACGTTTTCATTTAATTTTAAACTATAACTTGGTATCTTAATTATAATTATGTAATAAATTCTTGTCAAAAACTAAATATATACGTTGACAATAAGAATTGCCTTAGTTTTTATTTTCACTTTTATATTAACTACAGAAAAAATGAAACGTCATAAAATATACATTTTGTAAGGACTAAATATTATGAATAGAGAGTTTAATGATATTTTTATTTAAAAATAAGTAATAATCAGTCAACCCAAATAACCATGTTTAGTTTTTGATTTAATTTAAAAGTTATTGCTTGTAGACGTTTTTTAAATCAAAATTATTTCTAATTTTATTTTGTAAACATTTCCTAAACAAAATTTTGATTCGATAATTAATCGAGCTATGGTGTTTAATTAGCGATACCTTCAAATATATTCTTTAAAGAAAAAATTAAGTAAGCAACGTAAATTACCTATTTTCTAAAACGTGCTTAGTGTAATGATTCATTCTACAGTCCTTCTATAAGATAACCCCTGCTGAGACTACCTGCTGTTAGAATTGTAAATGATACCCTTAAGCCCGCTTCACAATGTGCAAACTTTTGTTTACAGAAATTGTGGTGTCCAAGTTTTAAATTTCATTAGTGTACACTAGAAATTTGAGATAGCTCCATAGAAAATAGTCTAAGCTATTTAAATCAAGGGGTCCTAGTGAGAGACTGACCAAGGGCCACCCGTCCTATCCACTTGTTCTCAAGCACTTCATCTAAGTACTCTCTATCCAAAATAGAAAAATGAGCCGGCGCGCCGTCACGTCGTGCATATACCACATTTATTTCTTACCAAAAGAGCTAAATCATGCAGTAATAAATGTAAATCGTTTTGATAGTTAAATAATCCCTAATTATACTACCCCATAAATTTACTAAAAACTGCTCTTAAAAATATGTTTTCACTATTTCATGCCGATTTACTTCAGCCCATATGTGATTGTTATAAAAATTTAAAATTGAATTTCTCGAAAAATTTGCCTCATTTGTAAAAAGAATTTTATAGTCAAATTTGGGATTTACTGGTAACCTATCAAGGAACCACTGACAGAAATTAATCTTCAAGGGAAAGTCGCGGGGAAGTAGTGCTTGTACCCTTCGAATGTGGTAAGGGTATAGTACATAATCACGCAGAATATGCCAAACAATTTGATGACTAACATTTAAGTTCTTGCTGATTTTCCTGCTGCTAGTATGTGGATGTTTTTCTACGTCATTTAAAACTGCTTTTTCATGTGGTGTTCTAACAATACGTGGTCTACCTGTGTTATTAGTGTTCTTATTAAAAGTTCAGTTTCTAAGAGACGCCTGTGAATATTAGCGAATATTTGATGATTAGGTATTATTCTATTGAGATAGCGCTCCAGGTATAGACGTCTAGCTTCTCTTGCATTTTCATTTGCAAATCCATAAATGAAATGCATCTCAGCCATTTCAAAAACAAAAAATTGGCATCATTAATCTAGTGTAGTATTTTAGTAGTATTTACACCTTTTTACTACAATTAAACTTTTAATAAAATAACAACTATCATTATTTAATATTATTAAAAAATAAAATATCATCCAAATAAATCGACAGCCTACTAGACCACTTTTGAAAAATTTTATTTTGTTAGGTAATTTTCTAATTTTTTTTTATCAAAAACGATTGCAGATAAGAAAAAACTGCAAGAGACCAAAAAGTTTCTAAACAAGACAGAAAATCCATTTTTTATTTTAGAATCTACAAGCGGTACACAACAAAATCGTTCAGGGCAAAAAAAATGACATAGCCGTTAAACAAGTATCACCCGATATAATTTCCACCGTCCTCTGGCTAGTCAGAAAATGTAACCTCTGGAGTCTAACTTACATACCAAACTTGAACTCAATATCTCAACAACTGCAGGAGCCATAAACAAAAAACTTGAAAAAATTTGAAATTTTAACACCCTGTGGTCTGCTAAGGAAGCGTTTGCGGACCTATGTTTATACGATAATTTAGTCATAAAATAAACAAAAGAATCACCTCCTTTTGTTTGTATATGGTACACTCTTGTATAGAGTGTATATATGAAAATTATGTTTTTTAAAAAGAAACATGCTGTTTTTATGACATTTATGAATTCTACATATAAGATAACTATAAGTTGTTATTATGATTTCTATACCAAAAATCAACCGTTTATGAGATATTCACTTTTTTGAAATATTGAGGTAAATATTAAATTTTTCCACTACTAGCTGTGAAGTGGACAATTATTGCGTCTCCTAGCCAACTGAGAAGTTGAATTTCTCTATTAATGGTTAATAATTTTTTCTATTGTTGACCTAGGTTAATAATGGATAATTTCAAATTTTTGAGAATCTAAGAATAGTTGTTTAATAAAAACGAGTGAAACATAATTTGTATATCCAGGAGATTATCTTTAACGTATTTGCTGCTTAAAATTACCTAACACGATAAAATTATTTGAATAAAAAAATGCCATTAGTTTAAAATTCGCGCCCTCATCCCATAACCGCAAATACATAACCTGAATTTATTTATTTATTAAATATGATGGTAGAATCAGTTTTCAGGTTTCCCAAAGGAGATTTAACCAGACGAGTTAAGTTACATCAAAATTTTAAGTAAATTACAAACATTTGGTTGTAGGTGTTTTGAATGGTTAACAGAATCTGGAAGGTCCGATCTGTTGCATAAAAATGGCGACTCTAAAAACTTAACGAGTATGTGGCGAACACTTGCCATTCCTAAATGAATTACAAGTGTCAATTTCTGAAACCCAATATTCAAATGATGCAAGGTATATTAGCGAAGCAATAAATGCCCGTTAACACATCTAGCTATACCAAAACTACTCAAGCTTGCAGCTCAAATACTCTTAGGTAAAGAAAATTACGGAGGAACATTCTTAAATTGCAACGTGAAAAGAAAGCACTTCAATTGAAGTTAACATCTCCCAACGATTACTTCCCAAAAGCAGAGCACAAATTGTGACAGCCCAAGTGGACTTAAAAAATTAACCACTAAGAAGCAGGAGATATACAGAGGAATACAAACAATTTTCACTAAAATTATATTTTACGAGCCTCAAAATGTTAATTTTAAAGTAGGTTTTAAATTTTTGCCAGCTCAAACTGCTACGTGATCATAGTTAGAGTTATATATAAAAAGTTAAGCAACCCTTGTGCTACATCTTTACAGATACGATAAGCAAAGGTGACAAATTGAAGTCGATAGTATTAAACTATAATGCGGTGCCAATGTTAGGGCAGTAGTAAAATTTTCGAAACCTCATTAAAAAAATTGATGTATCACCGGAAAAACCATACCTTCTCGTAAACGATAAGAAAATCTATTATTTCTTCGATGTCTCCTATTTATTGAAGTCGGTGCAAAATAACTTGATTAAATACGATATAATCTTTAATAACAAAAAGTATCTTGGAAAGAGATTAAAAATTTCTACATGTCAGACAAATCTAAATCGCTGCGATTGGCTCCTAAATCAACTAATTTACATATTACACCGAATAATTTTCAGAAAAATGAAGGTGGAATATACCACACAAGTGTTTAGTGAATCAGCGGCAGTTGGTTTATCAACGTATGTAGCTTTTAATGCTTTTTGATTTATTTTCATTCCTGTGCTACTTGATTTTTACAAAAAAAATGTTTATTTTTTATTTTTGGCTTAAATATGGCTAGTAGTGGAAAAAATAGTATATACACCATGGTTGTGAAGTCCATTATTGCCTTAGCACCAGTTTATTTCACGAGGGGCTACCTCTACAGACTTCACAACCTGGGTGTATAATATACTATCGCCCCTTCTTCAGATGTTGACATTGTCTACTCAAAACCATATGAGGTCGTTAGCAGAAGAAACGGCTTTTAAGGCAGATTAAAGTGTATTTAAATAAATTATACTGGATTAAACAGTAGTCCTCAAACTTTAACATCATATTAAGCTTTATAATTTTTTTTAAATGGCACCCTGTATCTGATAGTCTAATTTGACATAAAATTTGTAAAATAAAAAAGTATAAGTGTTCTTTATACCTATGTTTAGAAATTTTTGAGTTATGAACGTTTAAATTTTGTTGACAAAATTGAGGTACTTTTTAATTACACCGGCCTTAGTTATACTTATTGTAGTGAAGATAAGTATTTCAATTTAACCACATGTTTTTCAAACATTTATTACAATTATAACATACTTCTAGTTTATAAAAACTAACAAGCAATAATAACAAAATAATTAACAAACAAATGCTCAAAATGATGTCCATCGCTTTTAATACAATATCGTAAAGTTTTTTAACGAATTCTTAACATTTAATAACAAATTTGCTGTTATAGATTAAAATGCGGCTCTAATATTGCCCTACATATTTTTTAGAGTGATTGTTGGGGTATTATACACAATATTCTTAATGTATGCCTACAAAGAAAATCTAAACATGTCATATTTGGCGACTTTGTTTACCACTTTTGTGTACTTCCCTTCCTATCTACTTATTTGGAAACCATGCATTTAAAAACGGCGCACATCAGCCTTAAAATATGCAGGTTTAGCTAAAATCACATTTTTTGGCGGATATTTACATTTTCTAATAACTCGGGAAAATTGTGCGGTAAAATTTTTTAAATTTACGTCCATTTAAATCGCCGTCAATGAAGTAATAACCAATTACATATGAACTTAAAATTCTACCCCACACGTTAACAGACCAGCTGCGTTGATGATTTAGATTAAGAGTTATGTGCGGATTGGTATCACGATAATAATGAAAATGATGTCTCTTGACAAGTCCACTTTTATGAAAATAGATTCGTCTGTAATAAAAAAACTGCGGGTTATCCCCAAGTCTCTCTAGTGCCCACAAACAGAATTCTAGTTTACAAATACAATCTTCTTCATGTAGTTCTTGGTTTCTGTGCGGATTTTCCACTACCAATGCCAGTACATAAAATTCTATATCGTCATTTCCTACAAGTACGTAATCCTCTTCTATTTGCCTTTTTATACGTCACGACTGCTATTCTGCAAAAAACGCAACGCCGTTCTGTATGATTTCGGTCGGAAAATTTTGGGGCATGGATCCTTGAAACCAGTAAACAATTTTCTGGGCATTTCCCAATTAACAACAAAATGTCGTGTCTTTCTTGCAAGGTGAAGACTTTCGTTTTTTATTAATTCTCAACAAAACACTCTGAAAAATTGTTACAATAATGATCCAATTGTAGGTTAAAATTCAGTTACTCAGTCGTGACCAGGTGACTACGATTAAAAAAATTGAACATGTAATACTACATAAATACGAAATGTTTGAAATCAAAACGTTTATATCTCAAAAACTACCGAACATAACTAAAGAGAATCCTTATACTTGTTGGAAGACTATCAGATACAGAGCGTTCCATTTAAAATAAAAAAGTTATAGGACTTAATTTAATGCCAAAGTTTAAGGACCACTGTTTATTATCTATATTATTATATACCGAAAAACCTCTAAATAACGGTTACTAAAATTTGCTGCAAAACTGACCGGTATATGGAGGTAGCCGTTATTGGGAGGAAAAAAAATTTATTTCTATGGGTTGTTTATTAAAATTTTTTAAATATGGAACATAATACGGTTCGCTATAGGGTACTATATATCTGCATTAAAAAATAACTATAAATGTGCTGATGCAATATTAAATAATTAGACGATATAGTAGTGGAAAAGTTATACATATTGAATACATAATACATACATTTACATAATATGTACCTACTTTCTAATTGCTCGTTATACCTATTACAATAATTTACATACATATACATACCATTAAATTACATTTTTGTGAAATATTTTTTTATTGAGGTTTGTTTTACATTTTAAGTTTAGTTTGTAAAACAAACGATTAACATTGTGATAAAATTTGAAATACTAGCTCACTTTTATCATTAAAAAATAGAAAACTTTGCACATCTCTTAGTTTTTCACACACTTCACCCATATCTTTAATGTTTGACGTAAAAACTTCTGGATTCTTCTGCGCCACTTCTATTGTTTGAATCACAGCCTTCACTATAGTCTAATTTACTGATTATATCTTGAATACTTAAATTGGGGCTTTTGGTCAAAATATCACAATCAATAGATGCATAATTTTTAAGGCTTACATGTTGATTACCTTCTAGTAATACAGAAAAAAATTGAGTTAGTGGAAATTTGTCTTGCAGGGCCTTTTTCGAATATCCTGCTTTCGCAAAACATTTAGCAATTGTAATAGGCAAAAAGTTTCTCTAGGCTACTGATATCCAAACTAAAGCGTTGGTCAAATTGAAACTTTTTTTCGCATCTTCAAAAAGACGCTCGGTATTTGTGAATGTTAGCAACCTTTTGATTTAAAACTTCTTGTAGGCGATCTTAAAGTTTTGGATAATTTCCAGATTCAGTGACTGACAATGGGATGTGGTGTTTGGGGGTAGAAAAACAATGTTCACATTTTCAAGAGTCACTTTGGGATGAGATGTGGCATTGTCTAAAAATAATAAGATTTTTCTATTTTCTTTTTTATTTTTTTCAGCCAGGAAGTCATAATCTCTACCAACATCTAAGCTTTTTATTAGATACCCATTCTAAGGGCAATTTGTTGATATGAGAGCCTTTAAAACATCTTGGGTGTTTACTTTTTTCTATGATTAATGGATTTTTCACCTTCCACATTTGTACAAAATAAAATTGTCAATCTTTGTTTTGCAGCTTTTTTACTACTACATTTATCGTTTTTAAAGAGAACGTTTTGTTTGGCATTGCAAAGTAAAAAATTTCGGTCTTGTCAACATTGTACACATTTTTGGGTGAATACTCCTTCACTATTACTGACAGCTTTGCTTTCCAAGCTTCAACAGTGTTTATGTTAATATCAGCCAACTCCCCGCAAATTGTTTTAAAGGTTATGTTATGTCTTTGACAAAATTTCTCAAGCCACCTATTTGAAGCTTTAAAATCCGTCATTTTTAATTTTTCGCAACTTTCAATGCTTTCTTTTTATTAAAGGTCCAGATATAGGGATATTTTTATTCCTAGCTTTACAAAACCAATTGTAAACTACTCGGTCAATTTCTAAACCTTTAGTACTAGAATTTTTCTTTTCTGCTTTGTATCGGAACCTTCTTCAAATAGCTTTTTAAATCACATTTGTTTTTAAAATATTGTTAACTTGTGTTCTTTCAACACTAAATTTTTCAGCCAACTTTCTAGCACTGGTATTGAACTTTTCACTTTCCACAATTATATCAATTTTTTCTTTAAGAAACAAACGTTTTCTATTTAGCGACATTGTAATTTTTCTGTACGTCTACATGTAACAGCACTGTTGAACATACTAACTCAAACTATGTACGCAAAATACGATTTTTTGGGGTGAGCTTAATAAGCATTTTAATTGCACTTTCTCTGTAATAACTGTCTATTGTAAATTAAACAAATTCTTTAAATCCGTTCTTAAATACTGGTAATTACTTAAGCCTCACACAATGAAACAATTATACAGGGTATCCCAACGAAAACTTGACCCTTCTATAATATCAAAACTATGAAGTAATTTGAAGTTCGCCGAGACACGTCGATTTTTGTTCTTGAGGAGAGTCTTTTGGACAGTCAAGCCAACTCGATATATTTATCCCCCTAATGCCTAATACTCGCCACTAAACAGTTTTTTATTGGATACACACAACCATATTACTAACATATTTTTATTGAAATGTCTATTAGTTTACAAAAAAAGTCAGAAATGGAAGAAACAAGCTGAAGCAAATAATAGTCAGATTTATTTGATTTATTACTCAAAATGACCCCCGTTAGCTTGCAAACAATAATACAGTCTGTTTTCAAATTTTTTTCGAACATTATTGAAGACATCCCCAGTTATTAATTGGAATTCTTCTACAATTCTCTGACGTAAAACTTGTAATGTTTCAGGCTGCGTGGCGTACACTCGTGATTTTAAATAGCCCCACAAAACAAAGTCTAAAAGGAATAGATTCATAGTTCTTGGTGGCCATTCGACGGGACCTCTTCTGCCAATCTAATGTCCCGGGAAATGGTTATTCAGAAATTTTTTGGTCACAAGCAAAAAACGGCGACTTTTTTGTGACAGTGTTTTGTTATTCAGAGAAAATCTGATTTTCTATAGACTTATTATAAACAAAAAAACAATTAGTATTTGACTTATTATTTGCTTCAGCTTTTTGTTTTCTTTCTGATTTTCATTATGAACTGATAGACACATCAACAAAAATAGGTAAATGTGGTCGTGTGTAGTCGATAAAAAACTTATGAGTGGCGAGTATTCCCGTAGAAATTACTACACGTAAGTTGGTGTGTCAACTATTCGTTTGTACCAATAATTCAGTCAAATCTCAGGCGATTTCTAAAAACCAAGTGTCATTGTATTTGCAATGAAAAGGGCTTAAAATGATATGCCACAAGTGGGGTAGTCTCGTTTGAAATTTTAAAGTTAGGTTACTAGGCATTAGGGGGATGAACATATCGAGTTGGCTTGACTATCAAAAGGCTCCCTTAAAAACAAAAATCAACGTGTTTTGGCGAATTTTGAAATATTTTTTAGTTTTCACCTTATAGGGGGGATCAAGTTTTCGTTGAACGCAAAGTTGTTGTCTACTAATGACCTTACTTAAGAATGGCCGGAAATGGGAGGTCAAATTACATGTATTTTTCGAAAAAAGTTTACAAAAAAGTGGCCGGGGCTGTTATCGAGAGGTGGTCGCTACAAGGAGGGTCATTAATATTAATAATAATAAATTGGTTTTTGACTTGGAAAACTTGGCTAGTTTTAGAGGTGGTCGCTTTTAAGAGGTAGCCAAAAATATAGGTTTTACTGTAATTTATCAAAATATACTTTAGTCTGCATTGTAGCCCATTCCTTCTGCTAACGATCCGATACGGTTTTAAATCACGGGCAAAATTTAAAATGTACCTCAATATTTCGAACCTCATAAATGATTAATTTTTGGTATAGGAAACATAATACAACTTATAGTTATCTTGAATCTAGATTTCAAAAATGTTATATAAAACACCATGTTTCATGTAGAAAACGTTACTTTAATATGTACACCCGTTAAAAAACCGTGAAACACCAAAAAACTATACTCAGATACGTGTTTCAATAGCTAAGCTATCATCATCAAGGAACTGAATTTTAGTGTTTTTCCGTTTGTTAAAATAGACGCTGCAGTTTAGAGTTCCAATCCTTTGAATGTACATCCGTGTACTTACGGACTCTGTATATCTCAAAGTTATTTTAAAACGTAGTCTTTGAAACCCTCTATAAATCAGATAAAACAGATTTTCAAAATGTTTAATACTAATCCATATATTGACCGACGCGTATGAGCTGCCCCACCCTGTATAATACTTTGTTTTCGTTAATGCCTAAGACACGACTAATGGACGACGTTTATAATGAAGTTTATCAACACATAAAATAACAATTATAAATCAACGCGATAAGTATCGTGCAGATTTAGGTAATTATTACGTCCACAATAATCAGTTGTCGGTGGTGCGTTATTAAAATGTCCCGACACTACGAAAATACGTTAGCAAATTGTGTTATGTTTAGTGTATCGTTGAATTTGGGGTTAGAAGGGAGGAAACATGAAAAAAGTTCTTAGTTCTTATATAGCAAGTCGATTTTAGAGGATTGAAATGCTAATGCGTAAATAAATGTTTGCATTTAACAAAGACTATTCTATTAGAATTAAAAGAAAAAACTGCTTTTGTTTGCGGAGTATTTTTATTTATATTTAACAGGATTCCTTTTAAAATTGTCTTTAATAAATTTTTACGATAATATTAATACAAGCATAATACTTTGAAAATGTTTCAGTACCCTCTTGAAATGTGTTTCGATAATTTCGATTTATTCACTTTTGGATGCGCATTTTATAAACGGGCTTGTCGTTTTTTCAATTACATGCAATACGGTAAAAAAAGACGAGTACAATTACAATTTTAAAAAAGTTTTGAATTTTTTTATTAATTTTTTATTATTTATTATGTCAAATGATAAATTGTTTCAATTATGCAACGCTCTTTTCTCAGGATTAGTGTGGCAGTTATTAACTGTCAATAATATTTCAGGATTATAGTATTGGCTGCTTTCATATTTTAAGTTGTTTTTCATTTCAGTTTTAAGGTTAGTAAAACAATATTTTGTAAAATATGTAGACGCCATTGTTTAATTTTGTTATGCAAATGCATTAGATTATATGAGTTCTTGTTGAGATACAAACAGCTTTGTAAAATAGATTATGTAATTCATTTATGTGACTGAAACATTGTTTGTGGTTTAAATTGATAAAGTTTCTACGTTGCGTTTTTTAAAGTTTGTTTGTTGAGTGATGTTTATTACGTCGTTGTAAATGAGCACACCAGCACGAGTAAGGAAACTGACATAAAGCATATTAATTAATATAAAATATATACTTTCCAAAATTGGGCAATAACTAAGATATGTCAAAAATTTATGACGGTATTGTCTACAAACAAACAAAAATTCGTAATTAAAAATTGATTTGTGAATCAAAATCTCCCTAGAGTATAGACAACTGTGTTTACACTTATGCGGTGAGAAAGAAACTTCCAATTTTGTGTTATAAATTTTTTTAGTGACTTTTATTAATTTGAAATTGCCGGATAGGAAAAAATTCCCCATTAGACGGTCGAAAAGACGCCTTTCTTTCTTCTTGTCTTGTCTGTTAAAGGTGCTACATAAACATAATCTGAAATTCAAACAGCTACATATGTATTAATTATTTAGTATAAACCTAAGTAAAAGCATCCCGTACAACAAGGGAATAAGTTTTTACCTCCTGTTTGTGTGTGAATTGAGTATACTTTTACGTGTTTATAAAGTCATTTGCTATCACGGTTTTCTATCAATTGCAGATCCTTTTTTTCTTTGCTTGTTTCTGTGGGTCTGTCTTGATGGTTATGCTAGCGTATGGATAATAATTCGAATATTACTTAACATAACGAAGCTGAGTCTGGATATTATTAGCGAAGATTGCCAGCGTTGGAATTTAAATCTACAATGGAGCTCATTTTGTTGTCAAGGACACTACACAAGATAATACTGGGTCATTGTAAACACGTCCAGCAACAGTTATCAATTCGGAGTCTATTTTGTCTTTCCTTCTGCGCTCGAAACTAAGTACTGTCTGATTTGGATACGAGAGCTGTCACACTTATCTATTAACGTCTGAACACCAAAACTTCCTATGTACAAGCTAAGTTAATTTTTTATGCACGTTTTTATTATTTTTGTTGCGTTTTATGTACTCGTACTACGGCTGTGAATTTAACAACATACCGTTGCGCTGTGTTAAAGTATCTCTGTAAATTTGAAAGATTTTTAAAGTATTGCTCAATCGTGTTGCGCTTTGAAACGATTTAGATAATCGGCCACTTCACGTAATTTGTTTTAAGTAAGTTAATAACGGCAATTGCCACGCGGAATTGGTGGGTTGCTTGCAAGGAACGATCAGTACTACGACTGTCAAAATTGTATGGCTACTTATTCGGGTGCACCATGAAGGATTTGGGTAATATTATTTGGTACACATCCTTTGAGCATTAATTTACACCAAAAATCAAAGCTTTATTTAGATTACAAGGAAATAAATCCAAAATATCTTTTGTAAAGTTCTTTAAACGTTGAGGAGTTAAGCAATCTAGCCCACCAACTGAACTAGTTGCAAATGAATAAACACATTTTGTAGTCTCTTTAGATTCTACTTTCTTGAAAATATCTACACTTAACAATTTTTTAGGTTTCCTTTTATGTTTCGAAGAATAACTTACCCAGTAGCAACCACTTCAAGTACTAACGTTAAATACTAGTTGCCCGATCTTAGAAAATCGGTACCGTTTCTGTGACAAAAATTGAATAGCACGTTCTTTCTTTACCTGAACGTTGACATACGAAGAAGTTGTATTTTCGGAAAAGTTAAGACCTTCGCATACCGGATTTAATAATTAATTATTATTGGATATGAAACCCAACGTCGTGAAAACCATTTCTTGCTGTATTTTTATTTTTGTGAAGTCTCTATTTTACCGCCATTTTTTTTAACACGTTGCAAAACACTTACCCGGATATGGATAATGCAATTAAATAATTATCTTAAAACGAGGCCGTGAATGAGAGTGGTTTAGCAATCAATCTAATCATTTCCTGAAAACTAATTGCTATAAAATTGGTTCCTATCCACACTGCAATCGAGGATCCCGTCGAAGATAAACGGTGACCTTTAGTTTATCTTTCAAAGTTGTGTTGGCTATCTATATCTGTATCTTTGGTTTCTGTTACTTTACTTGCTTTTCTATAATACTGCTATTTGTCTGTCCTAGAATGTTGCAGTTGCCGAACATGCCTACATCTGATGGCAGTCTACAAACAATGGAGCTAAGTTGAAACTATTGCATACTTTCTTTATTGAATTTATATTTGACGCGTATCCGTATCTGTATTTCGACGTGAATATAGCAACCTAACTTTTTACACATTGTTAATTGATTAATGTGATTTGAAAGATCTTTCAAAAACTCACTTAATGTTGATTGCGCTTTTGTACTAGTTTAGATTTGCTGTTGGATACCGGTACCCCACGAAATTGTATTGCTTCACTTTAACATCATTAATTACTACACGCATTGGTGTGTAGACACTTGTATAAAATTCAAGTAACTGTTCCTTCAAGCTATTATAAATTTATTCTGCGCCCACGCCCAGTGGTGTGGATATTTGGTGCGGCTGGTAATTGTGATTTTACCTACACCATATTATTGTCTATTTTTATATATATTGTCGTTGTTTGTAAGGCCTAGTCGTTCTACAAAATTTATATTTCTATCATCTCACGGATTGTTTTTGTGTTTCAAAAATCCCAGTTGCTCTAGAAGATTTACTGCACGTTCTATTAAGTGGCGCTTTATTATGTATCTCTTCAATGTGAAAGACTTGGTCTTATTACTCGTAAGTACACCCACGATCCCTCTCCGACTAGCAAAGCTGCGGGCCAAGCTTTCAAGAATGACTAAATTCTATAGTTTGTTTATAAATTACCGTCACAATTTTACAGTTAATTATCTACGTGCCAAAGGCCAAATTTGTAAGGAAAAAACTAAGAATTGTAATAAGACCTTTAAAATCAGAAGTTTCATTCATTTGCAGTTATATTAACTAAAAAAAAAAAGAAGGACAATTTTTATTAGGTTTTAAAATAAGTTGCAAGTTTTTCCTAGTTAATATCTAAATCACCCAGTAAATGGACGCACCAGTCAATGTTGCCATCATCAAGATGGAATAATGCTTAGTTTGTGTTTGTGTTCGGGTTTATTATTTAATCGTACATTTAATTCTCACAGAAATGAATTTATTCTTAGATCCTATACAACTTCGTAATGAATTGCACATTACCTCTTTAGTACCAACATATATGTAAAAGATACTAAAATAACTACTTTAAGGCAGTGGCGTAACCTAATATAATTTCCAACACTCCCACTTAACAAAGATTCTCTAGAAGCTTTGTTACATTATACCCATGTTGTTGTAACAAAAACGATGTTTGTTACTAGGCACTGCCTTCGTCAACGCATCCGCAACCATTTCTTCAGTCGGTGTATACTCAACTCTAATGGAACCATTTTCCACATGTTGCCTGACGAAATGATGACGTACGTCGATGTGTTTTGACCTTGCTCGATATCCGTCACAATTTGCGAGTGCAATCGCAGATTGATTATCGCACACAATTTTGATTGGGATTCGCTCTTTAATTGGCTGAATTTCATCCATAAACTGTGTTAACCATAGGGCTTCTTGAGTTGCTGCAGATAAAGCCATGTATTCGGCTTCAGCAGACGATAAGGCGACGGTCGGTTGACGCTTCGAGGCCCAAGAAATAGCGCCACCCGCTAACGTAAATACGTAGCCAGTACACGATCGTCTCTTGTCAATATCTGAAGCAAAATCAGCATCAGTGTATCCTTGGAGTGGTTCATTTCCCATGAAACGAAGTTTTAAGTCCTTGGTTCCTTTGAGATACTTGAAAATCCGTTTGACTGCATTCCAATGTGCTTCAGTATGTTTATTATTAAAACGGCTTACATCGTTTACCGCAAAAGCAATATCAGGCCTTGTCGCTTGAACTAAAAACAGTAAGCAACCTACTGCTTCTTGATAAGGGACTGAACCTGTAATATTTTTACTCTTGCACATATCAAGGGTTAATTTCTGGTTCGGATCACTTGGCGTCTTTACGATCTTAGCGTCTTGCATATTGAATTTTGACAAAATTTCATTAATGTATTTTGTTTGGTCTAATGTTATACTTCCGTCTCCGTACGTTATATTTACACCAATAATATTTTGTGCTTTACCTAAGTCTTTCATAAAAACTCGTCACATAAAGCCTTTTTAGATTATCGCGAACGATTTTGTTTTTCCATAAAATAATTATGTCGTCAACATAAATTGCCACGATTAAATCACAATTATTATTAAAATACACGCAAGGGTCCATTTCAGATTTTTAGTCCAAATTTTTTAACATTTTGTCTAAACATTCATTCCAAACCCGGCCACTTTGTTTTAAGCCATATATCGCTTTATTTAACTTGCAGATTCTCCCACTGTTGTCATTTGCACCTTGGGGTTGATCCATGTATATTTCTTCATTTAATTCACCTTGTAGAAACGCTGTAATAGCATCCATTTGATCCACGTTTAAACCTTTTTGAGCTGCAAGTGCCATTAAGAAACGAATTGTGGTATATCTCACGACTGGTGAATAAGTTTCTGTGTAGTCGATACCATATTTTTGTGAACACCCTTTGGCAACTAACCTTGCCTTGTGACATGTAATTTGACCATTTTCGTTCCTTTTGTTTTAAAACCCATTTGTTCTTAATGCACTTTTTGCCTTCAGGTAGATCCACTAAGGTCCACGTATCATTCCTTTTTAAGGATTCTATTTCTTTCCTTATTGCTTCGTTCCACAAATAATGATTTGAACCTTCCATAGCCTCTTTGTATGTTATAGGATCATTATCAGGAATCACAGCTTCAGGATTGCTTACAAAATTTGCAGTTTCTTCTGAAGTGTTTAAATCTAGCTCACCCGAGTTATAAACGTAGTCATCTAATCGCAAAGGTTTTGGATTTCTTGAGGAACGCCTTAGAACACTTTCCGTTTCAACGTCCGGAGGCTGAGGAGCACCTTGGGTTTCATTAACCAATTCCTCTTCCATTTCAATCACCTCTTCAGAAGTCAGCAAATTTTCTACTAAAACAGCTTGGTCTTCAAGTTCTGTATCATTAATACATACCATTTTCGATTCGAGTTCATCAAAAATTACGTCGCGGCTTATTTCTAATTTTTGGTAATCGGATCTACACAACGATAACCCTTCGTTGTTTCACTGTATCCTACGAAAATCATTTGCTTGGATTTTTATCCCATTTTGACCGTTTTGTTTCGGTATATGTACCATTACCGATGATCCAAAATACGCAAATGTTGTAAATTTGGTTTTTACCAATCCAAATTTCTTCTGGAGTTTTATTACCCAATGTTGAGCTTACTGAGCGGTTCATTAAGAAAGCGGCGGTGTTGACAGCTTCTGCCCAATACGATTTTTCCAAACTCGCATCAAAAATCATACATTTTGCCCTTTCTTGCAATGTGCGATTTGCACGTTCCGCTGACCCATTTTGTTGTGGTGTGTATACGTTTGAAGTCTGATGAATTATTCCATTTCTTTTGCAATAATTTTCGAATTCATTTCCACAGTATTCCGTGCCATTGTCTGTTCGGATAATTTTAATGTGTCTTTCTAATTGTTTTTCAACCATGCATTTGAATTCCTTGAACGTATCAAGTACATCATGCTTAGATTTCAAAAAATAAACAAATACCTTTCGGGAATAATCATCAATAAAGGTGATAAAATACTTCGCACCTCCCATCGACATATTCTCCATCGGACCACATACATCCGAATGAATTAAATCTAGTAAATTCTCCGATCTTGTATTAGAAGTTGGAAATGGAGCCCTACTCTGTTTTGCTTCAATGCACACCTTGCAAAAATCAAGGCTGTTCACCTTTTCATTATATTCAACACCTTCAACGACACCATCTTTCATTTTATTTAAATCGCTGCAGTTTATGTGTCCTAATCGTCTATGCCATGTCATAATATCAGGTTTTTTACTAGCAAACATGGATTTAACTTTTTCGCTATTAAATTTGTACACACCGTTTGCCATCTTTGTTTCAGCAATCAGTTCATTTTCACATGTATACACTTTACAGTCATCATTTTTAAACACAATCGTATTACCATTGCTTGCAATTTTCGAAACCGACAACAAATTTATGTCTGATTCTGGGACATGCATCACGTCTCTAACTGTTATATTAAAGTCATTAATTAGTAAATCACAATCACCTGTATTTGTTACACGTAGAACATCTCCATTTGCAATTGTTATACAATTAATTGGTGCTTTTCGTTGATTATGCAACCAATTTAACTTAGGAGTTATGTGGTGTGATGCTCCGCTATCTAAATACCAACAATTTGATAAATTTTCGTGATTACTAGATAAACACACTGCACGAAACAATGCGTTTTATCATTGCCAGTAGATTTAGTTTTGTCCCATGAATCTTTCTTCTTGTTTCTGGTACAGTCTACACTAAGATGATTTTTTAGACCGCATTTGTAACACTTAATGTTTTTCTTAGGCTTATTTCCCATAATTAATGGTTTAAAATCCTCTGTAAGGCCCGCAAGAAGAATTGCGCCAATCATTTCGTCACTTATCGAAAAACCGATGCCTTTGAGTTTGTTTGCGATATCAGTGATTTCATTGACATAATTCGCCATTGATTCAGAATTTTCCAATTTTATTCCCAACAACTTACGCAATAAACTTATTTGTCTTGACAAACCACGGTCATCATACAGTTTTTCCAGTGCTCGCCAAATTTCCGAGGCAGTTCCCAGAGATTGAATATGCACGTACAACGATTCATTGATAGATAATACTAATCTGGCTTTGGCTTTCTTTAATTTCGACTCATCTTCTTCTTTACACGGCGTAATGACGCATTTGTCTAAATCGTGGTATTCGAGTAGACTTTTCATAGCAAACTTCCAAGTATGGTAGTTTTCACTGCCTTTTAGTTTTTCAAGCGAGGATGTTTCACTATTACCCGCCATTTTTTTATTTTGCAACTAATGCAATTTCGTTTTATTACAACAAATGCAATAACCGAAAAAATGTACTTGTTTCTCAGTTAACTTATAACTGGGCCCATGACCTGTTCGGGTTTATTATTTAATCGTACATTTAATTCTCACAGAAATGAATTTATTCTTAGATCCTATACAACTTCGTAATGAATTGCACATTACCTCTTTAGTACCAACATATATGTAAAAAGATACTAAAATAACTACTTTAAGGCAGTGGCGTAACCTAATATAATTTCCAACAGTTTGACTGTATATTTTTAGTTAAATAACTACTGAAAACTTAAACTAAAAACTGCAACCTAAGTGCAGGTGCAAACTCTCTTATTGTTATTCAATTTCAATTTTGCACATAATAAACACTATAGAGAGGAACTTATAATAATATGTCAGGTCGTCAGTTTCTTGTTTATTACGCTCCGAATCGTTAAGAATAATGCATACGTAAATCTTGAACTTAGAATAATAAAAAGAAGGGCATATTTTTACAACATCTAAATATTTGAAGAGTGCCTTTAATATATCCTTAATGCATCTTAGAGTAAATAACAAATAACAGGACAAATATTTATTTCTTTAACTAAAAGTTCTATCAAACATCGTGCAAATAAAACTGTTTTATTAAAGTAACCAAAAGTATAAGAAAACGCGCTTTCGAAAGAGACCTGCGTCAACTTAGTAACTATCGGAAGTTCAATATAAAATTGAATAATACAAAAAATAAAACAAGCAGTATAAGTAAAGGCTTGCATTTTCTAATATTGCATCTCATATAACGGGTGCTCAAATAAAAAACCTAAACGGGAAAGATATTGAAATTTTCTTTAACATTTGGTAATTTTTTAGCAAAGTTGTCAACTGCCCTAATTTTAAAAAATTTTGAAAATACCTGCGTAAGTCGGGCGAAACGTCGGCATATTGTAAAATAATTGTTTACAATTTTATACTTTGCGTTATTCTTGCATTGAAATAATTTGTTGAATTACTGGTACTATTATCATACACTATTTCTTTAAAATATTCTTTTCAAAATGTAGGTTACTTTTCGTCAACAGCGTAAAGCTATGTTTATCACGGAAGCAGTGTTGAAAACCAAAAAACCTTACCCTCAAGACGTTTTTTCTCTAAATATGTTAATTTTGCAAAACTTAATTTTGCTTAATAGTTTGCGGACAAACATTACTTTTTTCTTCACTTACCGAATGGATTAAAGTAATCTTTACTTAACTAAATTACATTTTGTAACTCTTTAATTTATTTTCTTTTAATTATAGTTTTTCTTAAAACAAGAGTGAGTCTTTTTTCATGAGAGTAGAGAGTAAAAACACCTTGTTCCTTATTAAAAAAGTCGACGTTCCGACCGACGAAGGACGGTTTTTATTAAAACAAACAAAATTTTTCAATGTAAAATATAAATTCACATGTATGATACCGGAATATCACTGCAATGGGTATTTGTAATCAGAAAATGCGCTTAAATTAGATCAAAAAATGTTTTTAAAACTGAAATTTAGTAAAAATAATTAAATTAATTCAATTCCACGACCTAACTAACCTAGTTTTTGTTTGAACTTTCGTTATAGTAAAATAAAAATTTACGGTATCAATTTTAAGCTAAGATGCAACTTAGTTGCTACGCAATTCCCTGAGTATTAAGTAAAGTGATGTTATGAATAATGGAGTTGAAAACATTTAGCCAACATTTTTAAGTTTTAATAATTAATTTTAAAGTACTAATATTTAAGGTTTTTGCAGAAAACTCAAGTTGTTTGCGGAAAAGTAAATGAAGATTTTTGTTTTTTGGTTAAAAATAACATTAGCACACGGTGTAATTATTCCACGGTTACTACAGTAACTTCTTGGTTAACAAAAGGCCTGTTTATATGATATCTTACAATTTATTGTCTAATTTATGAATGAATGTGTATTTGATTAAAAAACACAGAAATCCACCGAATAAGCTATAAAAATGGCTTGCCGAAAGTTTGTTACTAGGTATAGTTAAATGAATTATGGACAGATGGACAAATACAGGATGTTTCATTATGCTTGGTACGCGGCCATATCTCAAAAATTATTGGGTATAGAAATTCTGGAAATGAGAAAATTCGAGAAATTATTTTCAAATTTCGAATTTCACCGCAAAGGGGCGCAATTGACAGGGCAAAGCATAAAATTCAAAATTTCTCCAAACCTTTTTATATAAAGCAATGACTTCAATAACATCATTAGAAAGCCTGAATAATTCCGTATAAGTTTTGTCTGAGGCTCCTTGGCGTACCGACCTTAATAAGACAAGGAGAAGGTCCTGAATGTCTATTAATTTAAATGACTATATTTTCTAAATGACTTATCTGATTATAGCAAAATCTAGTTTGTTTGTAAGAAAAATGTCAGTGTTTTCAAATACCGTATCCATCGGCACTCGACAATTTCAAATAAAATTAGTAGAGAGCGCAGATCGCAATAATAACAGCTTTTTTTCAATTTTGCCACAAAAATTCAAATTATACAGTATAATTTTAATGTCATAATCGGAAAATAGGTTAAATTTGCTAGAGAAAACGCGAAAACCTCAGTTCGATATCTTCGCCCGATTCAGAGTTATTGTCAAAGATTACATTTTTCACACCACCACCAAGACTGGTGGTGTCACTGGGGAATTTTTCCCTCACTACTATAGTTCTCATTTGCGCTTGTAGCTTTAACATTGTTCTGTTCGTTAACAGAATTCCCCCATTAACACAATTACTATCCTTCAGAAACCTGTGGATAATGTCTTTCATAACGTTTTGGTTTTTTGTACCTCACTCTTTTCATTATTCTCTCGACTATTTATACTCTTATCTTTTCTTTCCCCACTGAAGAAGATAATAAGGACTGCGCTGCAACCTTCCCACTCCATATTCTGAAAGAATTATTTTGGAGCTAAATCTCTTCTGGTATCATTCATGCACCTTTAACAACTTGTTAAGGATAATGGAGCAAAGCACAAAGGAAAGGAAATAAGAATTACTGTAACCGCTGTAACAACTGATACTGGAGTCAGAGTTGTTTGTTCAAATCGGGCGAGATTTGGTAGATATTTTTCTTGAAGCAGTTTTTGAGATTGTATACCTCAAACAAAGAATTTTGTTTCCATTATTTTGTCCAAGTACCTAAAAATATGATTCAGCATGATTTATATTTTGAATACGCCATAGGTACTAGGATCAATGGAGCCCGCACGTAAGATATCCTAGTAAAAATTTCTGATTGTCTAGATGATGAATTGGATACAGCTCCACACTTGAGATTCCTTCTTAATAAGTTCTGTTTTGCTGCACCGCATCTACTAAGGCGTCGGTGTAATGGCACTAAATGATCAATAGCGGAAGGACATTTAGAAAACATATTTTCTTTTTTTCCTCAAAGCTTTTGTAGAGTTTTGATAGTGTTTTCTGTGTGGTGGTATTGTTATTGTTCCTCATTGGCAGGTTACTATTCTTTTCCTTGCATTAAATGCAAGGTTGGGCTCCATCTACATTTGAATTAAATGTTTTCATCTTTTCCGTGCAGAGTAAGGCTCTTTTGTGTTTTGCAGATTTTATTTTCCGTATCATCAATCAAATTAAAATTATATCCCAGCCTATTTTCTAATAAGAACTTATTTCTCACTTTACCTTACAAATTAAAGTCCCAGCTTATTTTCTAATAAGAATTATTTCTCACCCTACCACACTAATTAAAAGTACGTTTAGCCTATTTACTAAAAAAAAGGTCATTTGTCACCCTACCCCAATCATTTTAACCAAATCCCAGCTTATTTCCTAATAGAATATTATTTCTTACTCTACCTCACTAATTAGAATCATATCGGCTTATGTCCTAATAGGAACTCGTTTTTACCCTACCCCACTAATTAAAACCAAGTTCTAGCCTATTTTCTGATAGGAACTCATTTCCCACCCTGCCCTAATAATTAAAATCAAGTCCCAGCCTCTTTCCTTATAGGATTTTATTTCTTTCCCTACCCCACTAATTAAAATCATATCCCGGTTAATGTCCTAATAGGAACTTATTTCTTACCCTACCTCACTAAATAAAACCAAGTCCCAGTCTATTTTCTTATAGGAGTTTATTTCTTACCCCATTTTCCTAATTAAAATCAAGTCCTAGCCTATTTCTTAGTAGAAACTCATATCTCACACGGCTCTAATAATTAAAACCTAGTCCAAGACTATTTCCTAATATCATCGCATTTCTTACTCTATCATACTATTTAAAATGATATTCCGGTTTATGTCTTAGTAAAAACTCATTTTTCACTCTACCCCACTAATTAAAACCAAGTCCTGGCCTATTTTCTAGAATTACTTTCTAAAATACTTTCAACTTTATTAGAACAAAAACGCCTTCCGGGATTGGACCGTGTCGAAAAGGTAACCGTAGTTGCCAACGTTTTGCCACCTATCGTAAGAGGTTTCATCATGGCAAGAAACTTGAAACAGAAAAAGAAAGATCCAGGTAAACAACTGATAATCAGGTAATCAACTTGTGAAGTCTGTGTAATTAGGGAAATACTTGAGTATATAATAAAAGACAGCATCACGGGTCGTTAACCTCGACGTTTGATTAGTTCAAAATAGAGCTGGAGGTAGAGTCCATAACGGTGAAAGTACGAAACCACGATCGCGATTAAAATTGTTCGAATGCTTAATAATTTCTATACTCTCCTGATTTTCCTATTAAAAAAGAAAGAAGATTTGGCAATAAAGCGGAATTATCAAAATCTATTTTGTGACCAGTATGGAAATGATGTTTAACCACGGCAGACTTGGAACCGTGTTTTAACCTAACACAACGGTGATGTTTCAAAATACGTGTAATAATAGAACGCCCAGTTTCACCTATGTACACTAAACCACATGAACAAGGAATACAAAATACCTTAAGAAGAAAAAGTCGAAAACTTATGAGATTTTGTTAGAATATGTAAAAATAGGTTAAATGCCGTTTGCTTATTCGATCAGTAACCTTGTGAATGTATAGGAAAAAGGCTGGAATAATTTCTGACGTTGTAGAAGAAATCTTTTTTAAACTTTGAGGGCGAGGATGGGAGTGACGTTTAATAACCTTTTGGATAACTTGTTTGCTATAACAGTTAGCATTGAGAGTATTAGTTAGATGACGCAATTCCAAATTGAGATTGTCGGGTTGGCATATAGAAAATGCTCGAAACACTAGAGATTTAACAACAGACTGTTTCTGAGCAGGATGACAGTGTGAAGAGCATGTAAGTATCTGTCAGTAAAAGTGGGTTTGCGATACACCAAATGATCTAATTCGTCGTTGGGTTTTTGGGTGACAAGTACGTTAAGGAAAGGGAGACAATGATTATCTTTAATTTCCATAGTGAACTTGTTGTCAGTATGTTGATTATTGAGATGGTCAAGAAACGTATCTAAAGAAAAGCGACCATGAAGCCAAATGATAAAGTATCATCAACATACCTAAATCATACTTTCGGTTTCAACGTCGAAGTTTCCAAAGCAATGATTTCAAAAACTTCCATAAAAACGTTGGCGACAACAAAAGATAAAGGGATCACATAGCAACACCTAAAACCTGTGCGTAAAAGTTATTGCGTTGGCAACTACGATTACTTTTTGACACGGTCCAACCTCTGAAGGTGTTTTTGTTCCAGTAATGACTTCGGTCGTGGAAGCCTCAATTCTTACTTTCAACTTGTTTATTAATCGATCTGTTTTATAATTATCGAGTACCTATTCTATTTAGGTATAAATTAAAATCAAATTCTTTACAAAACCCATTGGTTAACAACACAAACTTTAAAATCTGTACTGTGTGTACAAAGATTTCTTTACATTAACGATAGTGACGTTTCATATTAATGTTACTCTAATTGAAACAGCGGCCTTATTGGCTAACCCTGTTTAACGGTGAATCAGAGTATCACACATTTTAATAATGAAGTAGATGCAAAAAAAGTCCATCTACTGGTTGAAATAAAGTACTCCATTGTAACAGTCTCTTTGTACACTTCTGAAGGAAGGTTTCTACAGTTTTATTAAATAATGAAGCTTACCGAAATAAGATGTAAAACAATAGGACAAATTCTTACCTAATAATTGGTCCTCTCACATCGTATAGATGTTGTTTAGGGATGCTATTACATATTCATTTCTTGACCAGAATGTAAAAAAGCTAACGATAATTTGATATAATTTCAAAACACACATAACAAGGGTACAAAATTTATTACACAAACAAAAGTTAATAGGTTCTATATAAATAAAAGTAAATAATTTTTATGAAGGTAAATACGTGAATTGTAAAGTTAAATATTTTAAGCATAAATATGAAATAAGAATTGGATCCACTTTTTTCAGGTAGATACATATTCAATATTACTTTAATTTTTTAATCAATTTCAAATAATAAGTGACACACATTCAGGTTATTTAACGAAAACGTTGAATCAATTTAGGTAAAGTACTTACAGTATTAATATTTAAACTTAAAGAAAAGGAATGTTTTATTAGCGGAATATTGTAAGAGGCAGCGTAATTCGAGCCGTGGGTTAACCTTCCTCCTATAAGATAAGCTGAATTTTGCCGTTGGATTACAGCAGTAGATAAATAAATCGATAATTGGATTTTTAATAATAATTTTGGTTATATCCTCAAAGTCTTGCAAGAGTGATATTAAGAAAATGCAGCAACAGTTTGTCCCAATGCACAATACGGAATGTAGTCAGATACTAAACTCCAGGTAAATGTAGAAGAAAAAGATGTAAATGGTATAAAAGATTAATGACTAAAGATTCAAGATTAAAACCTTAAAGCCAAATAACACAATTACATAAGAAAAATATTAACAAAAATAAGATTACCAAATAAATTTTGGGCGTTTTTTATGAAGATAAATGCGCTAAAGATGCATCACGTTAACCGTGAGGAAGGCGTCTTTCGGGGTCCACAAAATCCAAGCGACTTGCGCAACTAGACAAAATTAAATACTATGGGTTCCATAGATATAAATAAACTTATACGGGGTGAATGAAAGAGAAATATATACACTTTCCATTACAAATGATGTACATTAAAATCGTTTAATGTAATAGAAAAAATTAATTAAAGATAAAATAAAAGTCACAACTTAACACTCTCACGCATATGTCTCAAAAGTTAAGTGGTTGATCATTAATGTCAACATTAAACAGAAATAAACACAATTACATTGTATTGACAGTTAATATACCCAAAATGTCATAGTATCCGAATTACTCTGTCGGAAAACGTAAAATATATTATTTATAGAAAGTAGAAAGTTATTTACGGATATAAATCAATAGAAAATTTATTACACTACCCTTGTTTACTCATATATTATCACCATAAAAATATTAACTCTAAATGCTTTCGAATTAGAAAAAAAAATTTCATAATTCGAAAAATCTATAAATACTAATATAAAATTGAAATTTTCATAAAGCATTTACTTGTATATTTCAGATGAAATTTATTACTTTATTTAACTATTCATAAATCATAAATAAGCTAAACTTTTGTGGATAAAAGCTTTTGCAATATAAGTACATTACTTGGTGAATTTATAAACGTTTATATCAGGTAATTTTCTTTTGAGGCAAACATTGAAAAATTTATTCAAAGTTTTATTTTGTTATTTAATTGTGTGCAACGTGTATGAATGATGCATATTATGCAATTTTGATTTGCATAATAAAATATTGACAATTTAAAGAGCATACATTTTAATGTTTGCTGGTTGCTTATATTATAGAGTACATAGTAGTATAGAAACATTTCATTTACGAATAAATTACAAAAACTTTATGCAAATGTCGTGTCTGCGCAATAAAATTTGTAGTCGCATCATATTAAAGTTTGACATTTTGTTTTTTAATAGAAGAATGGATTTACCGCAAATGAATCGTGGTTTATGAAAGCGATAAACTCGAATATTTAAGATGTCTTTCAATACATGCATTAAACAATCTCTAAAAGCTAAATAACGTCTTGCATTATTTTATTTTTATTTACCAAAACTACTACTGGAAACAAATAAGTATATTAATTTTGTATACAGTTTGCTCTTCTCGAGCCCTTCTAGGTGGAGGTGAATGAAACAACAACTCAATATGTTGTCAACGCCGACGTTTCGCCCCCTATGCGTAGGGCTTTATCAAGGCAAGTTTTTGTTGTTTTTAATCCGTGTGTGACGTTTCCATCAATTGATGGTAATTGAGACTACCAACTTTTATCTGTTATGAGCCTTGATAAAGCCCTACGCATAGGGGCGAAACGTCGGCGTTGACAACATATTGAGTTGTTGTTTCATTCACCTCCACCTAGAAGGGCTCGAGAAGAGCAAACTGTATACAAAATTTATAATCTTGGAGGAATACTCACCTAAGTATATTAAGTTGTAGAACAATAATGTAAAACCATAGAAACCGTATTATTTAACAATAATAGCAAACTTTGATTTTTGATTACTTATCGATGAGTGTTCGAATTTTTACACAAAACGTATTTTTAAAACTGTCAAAAGTGGCTTAACCTTGTTTTTTAACGTTATCCTTACTTTTGGTAAGTTTTTGCTAAACTTTTGCTCTCAAATTCACTTCTTGTGTAAATTTGTACTTTATATTTAAATATATTAATGAAAAGCAAATTCGAGCAATCTGTAATTCTATACACATTATTTTTAGTTTAAAATCTGGCTTAGTTGAAAAATTGATTATCTGATGTTTAGCTGTATACCCGGTTGTTTGTTTTAAGTTTCTCGCCTAGATGAAGCTCGTTATGATAGTGGGTAAAACGTTGTCAACTACGGTTACCTTTTCGACACGGACCGATCTCGGAAGACTTTTTTGTTCCAATTATACAAATTTTGTTTTAATGTTGAACTTATTGTTGATTATGTTTATTAATATATTACAATTACTACAGTCATTTAGTGCTAAAAAGTTTTCAGGAGATTTAAAATTGGCAATTTTATAAATTTTGATCTGGTCCGAATTTCTATTTTACCGCTTTCTATCTTTGTCGCTTATACCAGCATATTGAAGAAATGTCGCCTAGAAATAGTTTTTCAGCGATATCCCCTTTTGAATATTTTACGAAAAAAGTAGTAGTAATAAATTCTGTGGCTTGGTTCTAAAAATGCCAATTTAGAAATAAAAAATTTTAGAAAATTGCATCTAAAGTTTTGATTAAATTGCAGAGACAAGTAACGATACGAAAATTGATGATTTTTATACATTGCTGCAAAGAATGACACATAAAAATAAAACAACTGTCAAACGTCACATATTTTTAATTGCATACATCTAGAAAACTAAAAATAAAATAAAACTTAACTGTCATTATCTAGATTATCATAAGCATCGTCTTCCGTCTTTTTCATCTATTAATGTTTCTTCTGTTATAGGCGAGACAGTTAATGTGCTAATAAAATGAGCATAGTATACTATTCTGTTTTCATCAGTATATGTGGATAATTATCTATGTATATTCTTTAAAAGTTGTTGAACGCTGCCAATAATTATATTCGATTCGTCATTGTGCATGTTTAAATATACAGGGTGTTGATCTATTTGACCGACAACGCTCTACCCCAGAGATATTTCGTAAATTGGTGAATTTTAATATAGGAATATAAACCCTTAAAAGCCTTAGTTGCTGAGATATAGGGTGTTGAAGGTTTAAAATAAAAATTAAAAATTTGCAATAATTAAAAAATGCTTTTAAATTTTTTTTTACATTTTTTTCACTTTTGGTCAAAAAAGTAATAACATTTTATGGTGCTTAAATGAACGGCCTTAAAGATATTTGCTTCTAAACAAAAGTTTACAAGTACTGACATTCCAAATTATTGTGTGCAGTGCAAGTTGCCCGTCAGCGTTTTGCCAAACAATTTGCTTCAATCCATACTATTAATTCGATTTTTAAAAATGTTAAGCGTAAATTGTTCAAAAAGTAATACAAACTATTTTAGAGACACTGTTGATTTATTGCAAATTGTTTGTAAAATAATATCCCACTACTGAAGTGAGGAGTTAAAAGCAATTTTTGCAGGTTAAAAGTAACAACGACCGTTTTGTGATTTGTTTGGAAGCGTAGCTTATTGTTTCCTTGGTATGTCGCATCAACCAGCTGAAGGTGCTCTTATATACAATCTAAACATTTTTAAAATTGACACATCTGGTGATAGATATTGTTTTTTAGTGTGATGCCGGGAATAGTGACTTTCATAACTCGAAATCATTTTAAAAGTCTTTAATTTCTTTTTTAGTTTTTAGATGATTACTATGCTTTCTTCGAAGGTCTTCTCCACAGAAGAAATCTGAAAATCTCTTTTTTTCCGGTTATTGTTAAATCAAATGCATTTAAAAACATTTTTTGCCAAACTTCTATTCTAGCCTTATTTTTCAACAGATGGTATTTCCTTAAATATTTTCTTTTTTTCTATTTATTTTATTTCTTTCAGTCTTTTATTTCATTCCTCAATCATATTAGCAATAAACTAAGTTTGTGCTTCTAACGAGATATTATAAAATTCTCTAAACATTTCATGTTTTTCTGCTAGTAAAAATTTTTCAAAACATTTTAGCCGGCAACTGCATGTTTCTTTAACTTTTTTTTCCTTTCACAGCAAAATATTTCTTACATTCAGCTTTTAATTTCTTTTTTACATTTTTTCGCAACTCCTTGAATCTCTTTTTTTTGCGTTTTTTATTTATTTTAGTTTTCTTTCTCCCTTTTCTTTTATTTACTGGTACTGCAACATTTGTTCCATTATAGGAATAAACTTAACTTTTGGCAATATTATCTTCCTTTCTCCTTAATTTTTACCGTTTAAGCTTGAGTTTGAACTTGAATCAGAGTCCGAAGTCTTAGTCTGTTTTTTCTTCATCATCAGATCCAAGATATTTGTTGTCACGTTTCTGAGTCAACCTTTTATGTAGAGACTTTATGTTGATAAAATTAGAACTACTGTTTCAAGCACTAGGTATACCTTTAAAATGTGCGTTTTTTCCACTATTGGATGCGGTAGATTCATGATTAAGTTCTCCGGTTTTCAATATATAGTGCAGAGATTTATCTGCAACGGTAACTTCACATTCTTGGGTTGGTTCTCAAATACTCATACATAATGCACGTTTTTATCTGCCAAAATACCTACTGAGCATTATGCAAAAATTTAAATAGGTACAAAAAAATTTTAAACTTAACTTTTGAAAAGAACACTTTTAAGTACACATAATTTCAAAAACACAGAAAATGTATGCAGTAAATTCACAAATGAACCGGTTTGTGTAAAAACATAACCTAATACTTTCTGCTTTTATTTTAAAATGAATTTAAAACTTACCGGTATCAGCAAGTTTTGCTAAAACGCTCATATCTGCAATTCACTTACCTCGTGACATGTTTAATCCAAATATTTTACAAAATCCGGTTTAAAACCTAAAAAGAATTGCATTTTGTTTGGAATTTTTAGGCTTATCGCATTTCGTGTGAACGGAAGCAAGCTAACACAAACTTTCAGAAATTCGGGCCATTTCAGATAAAACCTTGAAGAAATTTTGTTTGTGTATGGCTACTTTTTTCTAATCTACCCTTTCAATTAACCTAATTAAATATTTAGTTCATCACAAAGGTTGCAATAGACTTACAGGGTATGCTTCCAATAAAGCTTTTTTAAAATTAAATTATATAATACCGACTATCAAATTTTAAAGCTTTCAAATGTCGATTAAAGCAGTAAATATACTTAGAAAAACTCAATCAGAAATAAAACATATTTATTTTTTTTTTTACTAAAAGTTAATGCAAACAATTTCTATTCTTTACGAAATATAAATAAGGTTTTGAAAAATGTATGTAAACATGTATTATTTACAAAGTAGTCGTATGTGTACACATAAATCAAAGGACAATAATACAAAAAAAAGGTTTTTATGTTTTTTCTAAAATACAAAAAGAAAATGTAAATGGATTATAAAATTTTAAATCTAATACATTCGTTGTTTTTATTTTAAACCAAAAGCACATTTTACAGTTGCTGATTTGTAGATATGTACATTATACATGAGAACTTTTATGCTACAAATTCGCTTCCTTATTACACTCTAGAGAAATTAAGTTCAATGTGCATAAAGTTTACTATGTATTTAAAATAATATACATTATTAAGTTTTTCCAAGTTGAGTTGGTAATTGGGGTTTGTTTTTCTACAATTTTCAAGTTTATTTAGGATATCTAATAAAATAACATAAATTAAATAACAAAATCTGTACCTATAGAATTTGTCAGAGGAAAGAAAATATTATTTTCCATTTTACGTTATCATACGATTATTGTTATAAAAACATTACTTAGAAGATGTATTTTAACAAAAAAATTTAACGGTTATTTGTTTTGCAAAATTTTATGAAATATAAGTTGGTATTCTAGTTAGAACCCTAGCATAACCGACTATACGATAATGATGTCTTGCACATTGTCACCTTTGTTTGGTTAAAATTGATTTATTCTTACCCGTAAATGCTTTTCGTTTAATTAAAGTGTTCGTTGTATGTAGGTTGTACTGGAAATTATATGTAGATTTTGTTCGTGTTGATAAAGCACATTTGTTTCCATACCAAGTTTATTACAACAGTTACTATTTTTGTCATTGGTATGTTTTAAAATCAGACGTGATGTAGTGAAAAGTGTTATTTTTGTTTTCTCACATTTAAGTTTTACACAAATGTTAATCTCAAAGTTTTCGTAGAAACATATCCCATGTGTCGCCGTTTTGACTTTGCTGAATTAATAAACTCTTTGTTTGTTTCAAGAAAAGAGCTGGAAAGTTATTGTTTTTATAACGTAAATTGGATATTTGTTATGACTAAAATGAACAGTACACTAATTACAAGCCACGGTTAAAATTCTTAATTTGCAGATTGTTGAACCGTAAGTAATCTGATTGTTTATTTCAGAAAGTTATCATGTTTTCAGTGATTTCGTGTGGAGTTACAAATACCCGAATTAAGTTAGAAAACGTCCTTGCGTGTATTTTTTTTTGTTTGGTAATGTTATATTGTCCCAAAATAAACGAACTGAGATGGGGTTTGTAAATTTCCAGTTTAATGCTAAATTAGTTATTTAATTATTCGGTATAATCTTCGTTCACTAGTGGAAGAGAGCAGTACCTCCATTAGATTTTTATATTTTTGCGTTTGACTTGTGATAAGGACTTTTACTCTACTATAAAGGTAAGTTAAAGACATTTATTTAGAGCTACCTCGCCAAGGAGTTAGTTTAGCACTTGTTGTTTATTTTTTGAACTTTCAGGACGTAACAACATTCCACATTTTGCCGTTTAATTTACAAAACGGAAATGTATAGTCACAGTGTCCTAAGTGGCAAAACTGAATCAATACACAGTACAAGGCGGTCACAATTAGTCGGTTTTGACAAAATAGAGCACAATTAACTGATATGTCATAAGCTTGATTTTTGAGAAATATTTAATGGCCACAATTGTATAATGTTATCTTCACTGCCAACTGAGATACAAAACCATTTTCAAACTGTCCATAACTTTTTTTTTAAAGGAATATTCATACTCTGTGAAAAAGCAATCCAATGATACAACCAAATTTTTTCGCCTATTTGATAAGAAATAAATAAGATTTTATTTATTAAATTGAAGTCATAGTTGGCTATGACTTTAATAAATTTTTTGCTTAGCCTTTTTCAAAAATATAATGTTATAGGTATTTATTTTGAAAATGACGGAACGATTGATGCGTGCTTTGTAACATTGAACTGAGATGAATTGTTTACTCAATTGTTTATCAATTTTAATAATTTAATAACATTTAAAAATCAATTAAAGTTTATTTATTTAGAACTTCAAAATTGATAATAGTATTACAAAACACGAAACTCAAGTAAAGAGATATTCAGCAAAAGTGTTCAAACTCAGCATCTCGTTGTCGAATACATAGTAAGCATCTTATACAGAGTTACAGATATTTCTTAATTCAACTGGCTTAAATTGTTTAAAAGCTTGTATACTAGCCTCCATAAAGTCATTTCTTGTCTCAATAACTGTTTCCTTAAATATAAAGTGCTTTTATTTCAAAACTAATCACTCTTAATATGTAATAAAATTTAAAAGTGAGGGTGAGTGGGGATTAAAGGAACAAAAGTAAAATTCAATGAACACTGTTTGTGAATGCCCTCTTGACATTTAAAATTACGTATTTTTTTCTAGGTCAAGATTCCAGTGCTAAAAAAAATTTGAAGTGACTAGTTTTAAAATGAAAGCACCGTAAGATCTTTAATCTCTCTCATAAATATCATGATCTATCAGGCTAAGACACAAGACTTTTAGTACAGTTATGTTCAAACTCTTTGTTTAAACGATTGGTTGTAATTCTGGCGTTGTACAGAGGGCAACTGTCTTGTTATATTATAACCAATAGCTAAAGGTAAAATTTTCTAGAAACGGGACCATATAAGTGAGCATAATGTGTACATAATTATTTGCAGTTATATCACCATTATAAAAATAGAGTTCCAACAACCTTCCTCGAAATGAATTTTTTAAAACTCTCTGACCCCCACCGACTACCCTTAAAGTTTTTTTAAATGGCACGACCTTAAGTATGATAAGTCGTATTTTAGAAAATTTAATAAGAAATTTAATGGTGCATTTGTTTTTTAATTTCAAGCAATTTTTGGACTGTAAAAATGTTTCATTGAGTATTCTTGGCTGATATCTTTTTTTGTTAGCTACAAATTTGATTGTCTCAAAACGAAGTTTAACAAAAACCAAACAAGCCTCTAAGATTAAAATTCTGGGACAAAATGCTGCAAAACCAGCAATGTCTCTACGCAAAGCATCAGTAGAAACAGGACTGTCACAAAGAAGTATTGTAACAGTATTCAAATATCACAAGATCTATCCGTACAAAATGCACATCGTTAAAGACTAATAGAATAAATACAAATCCGTTATTTGTAATAAACATTTGTTTTAATGATGAGTGCACATTCTATTTAAAAGAGCATGTTAATAAACAAAACGAGAATCCCCACGTATTATGGGAACAACACATTCAGTCGAAATGGGACAGTTAGGCGTGCATTATTAGGAGCGCATTTTTGGGCGCGAATGTTTCGGCGCAGTTCTTTCGGCGCTGGGTCTTTTCGGCGCGTAAATATTTAGACGCCGGTACTTTCGGCGCAGAGACTGTCAGGCGCGGCCGCAATTAATAATTTTAATATAAAGTAAATTGTGTTTGATTAATATTGATGGGGATTGTATTAGTGTTTTAATTTATCTAAGTTGTACACTACCGCGATTGATAACGTTAAGTGTAATTGACGAAGGTGTTTCGAAACATTAACGAGCGTAATTTTACAATCAAATAAAATTCTTTTGTGATCGGAACCCAATCAAGTATTATTTCAGCGTTAATATTTATCAAAATATGTTGCCATATCATAGGGGTAACCAATGCTTAGGCTTACTATTGCACTATTGCTATTGAATTTGTTGATATTTATAGCAAAGTTTGTATTATTTAAAAACGAATTTAAATTGCAATACCCTAAATATAAAAATTTCTACCCTTTCCATAATAAAAGTTTACTATGTAGCGTAATACTAGAAAACTGAAAATTATTAAATAAATAAATAAAAATTTTGAATATGATTAATTACCAAGCAATCGGAGCTTAAAAAAAATAGTACAGAGGAAACGCAATCAACTGCAAGCCGCTCCTGTGAATCCTAATAGTTTAGTATTATTAAACATACCTCTGGAGTATTCTATTTACCAATATGGATCTGGTCAACAAAATGATATTTTGTTAAGCGATAGTGGACCATCACCAAATAGAATTTTAATTTTTGGGAGAAGAACAAATTTCACAGTAAGTAAAAATTCTGTTTTATTACTCATTAATACGTTTCTTTAGTACCTATCTAATTAAACTATTTATTTTTTGGTACGATAAACGGACAATGTGATGACATTTGTTAATCTTACATTGTATTTAATTTTTTTATTTAATTATTATAAATGTCTGATGAGTTGGTACCTGTAAAGAATGCGGTTATACCTAGACTAAAATTGCATATAATACTCCATTTAGTAAAACTATCGGTCACAACATCAAGTATTTTAAACATGCGGCTTTGTTGACAATATTTTTATGACCAGCAGTAGTGTCCTATTTTCCCTCTCTCTCTCTCTCTATATATATATATATATATATATATATATACAAGTAATAACTGTTGGTATTTTTCTTAGTAATCCTATATATATATATATATATATAAATATAGGATTACTAAGAAAAAAATTTCAAATGTTAACTTTAACGGCATGTGTGTGTTAAATGCAAAAACGCTATCTAAGCGATAGCTTTAATGCTTGTAGCTACACGTTGCCAATAGTTTATACTATTCACACGTGTTAATGTTTAACACGAGATGTCGTAAGACACACATTTTACTTATATAGAATTACCTCACTCCATAAGTGTGAACTATTTAGACACCATCAATTACCCTGAATTTTCACTAATCCTTTAGTTAGTAAATATGTTTTCTACCGAACAAACAAAAAGAATACGTTTGCGGTTTATTCAGTCAAACAATAGGGTATGTAGTACTCAAAATAAGAAATATTAAAATTCCATTTGATTAGAAACATTCTTTGTATGTGTTTTAAAATAATTGTAAACTAATGCAGCAGATTTCAACTGTGCCGTTACTTACAAAAAACATATTTAGATTACCTACACAAATCGTAACTTCTTCTTTATAAGTTTATCAATTTATCTTCTTTACTTCTGAAATTTTAAACTAAACAATAAACAAAATAAATGTTCTACATTTGCAAATAATAGTTTTGTCCTACTGTATGACAGTAAAGGATGCTGATTTCTCCATAATTTTTTAATTATAGTTTTGTATTAGTTAAAGAGGATTATAGCAGACAAAAATTTGGTAGCTACTTTATATTTAAATAAGGCGCGCATTTTCCCCGCTATTTTGCATTCAATGCATGATGACGAGTAACCTTATCCGCGCGAAGATAAATAGAAATATCGACTGGGTGGTACGATAAAGTTTGAACTAATGGATTAACTTTATAGCGAATCTATCGACGTTATTGGTGTTGTGTACGTTCCGTTCAAAAAATTTAATTCAGAAGAATAAACGTGCGTTCCAAAATTGAAGAATATTCGTTATCTTTTGTGCGTTTGATTTCTATGTTTCTGTCAATGAAAATTCGACTATCAAACTCGTTATTAATTTATGGGAGAAAATTCGTTTTATGGAAAATTCCGTATGCATTACATCATCCTCAGTGCAGTTTCGATATGCAAACACACTAATTCCGTCCATACAAAGTATCAAGGTCAGCCCAATTACTTATTCAGGTTTCAACAAATTCCACGGCCCTTATTAACACAAGACTCTTCAAGTAAGTGTTTTAATAATATTAACAATTTTTTAAAGCTCCGTGCATTGAAGTCAATTTTGGAAAACTAAAGTCGGCCTAAACTATTCGCAATTAAATGTAGTCGTGGTTACCTCTGTTCTTAACGCATTAGTTTGTGACTACATTATACTTATTTTTTGAGTTGCTGGTTAAGCGGAGAATTTACATTTCAACATCTTTAATAAGTTATTTTAGTTTAGTAACGATTTTAACGTCTGTAAAGGATCCTCGCGTTTTATGTTCATAGTTTTAAGTTCTTGAAAAAAATTTAATCTATCATTTGATACCGTAGTTTATAAGTCGATTCATTACTATAGTAGCCAAATGTCAATGTGTTTTGTTCATTATTTAATTATTTATGTTGAATTTGAGTTGATTATTAGATTTATGTTTTTGGTTAAAATTTGTTTTTATTTTCTTAAAGGTTTGCTTTTTCTCTTAATAAATAACCTGGCGCCCATTTATTTGATATTAATTATGTTTTTAGCTGAGAAGCATCTCAAAAAAGGTAAACAACAAAACATAAAACAAAAAGCAAACATTCCCATGACCCCTTAGAGTCTACGTAGCATTTATTTAAACTTTAACCGGTGCATTTTAAATACGTTCTTATATAAAAGTTTTTTCGTTACAGGATGGGTTAGTTTTTTCGGTATAATTTAATGAATGTTTCCCTTCTCACAACTTCTGATAAAATTACTTGCTGCAGTTTAAAAAATTATTCTTTATTGCTATATATTGTAAAATTAACAATTAGGTAATCACGGGCAGGAAATCTGAAAAAAATAAGGAAGTACATTCGAGCCAATCAAAACATAAAAATATTGTTCAACAATTCCATAATCGCAATACTTTGCATTATTTGAGGGGAATTTCGCATAATTATGTTATAAATTATTGAATTGCATGTACATACCTATAATTCACTAAATTGTAGTAGGTAATAAACAGTGTAATAATTTCTCCAATGTTTTTTTTAAATCTTATTTGTATTGTGTTACTAATGAATTCTATGCTTAACATAAGGAAAGAAAATTTATAAATTAAACAAACATAAAAAAAGTAAGTGTACTTAATTACTCGACATCTTTGTTAACTAATTATTTTAATTTAAAACTCCTTATTTTAAAAATAATATAATCGTTACTTGAGATTTTTATAGTATGGAACTATAAACATAATGAACAGTTAATTATTAAATTAATACAATAAATGCAATATTGTATGAAAATCACTCAAAAATAATTATTTTAAATATAAAAGTTGTGAATAATGTAATTTTGAGTCAATTAAAAGTATGTATGTTGCGGCGCCTAACAGTCTCAGTGCCGAAAATACCAGTGTCTAAATATTCCCGCGCCGAAAAACATAACGCCAAAGAAAACTGCGCCTAAACATTTGCGCCCAAAGGTGCGTGCCAAATAATGCGCGATTAACTGTCATACACCGACATTCAGTATACCAAAACACTAAACGTTTGGGCAGAAATTTTGAGCAATGCACGTATTGGGTCTCTTTTTATAAAGGGCAATTTAACCGGTAGACGTTATCTGGAAATGCTATAAATTCTCAACAAACCTTTAATTATTGAAGAGCTAGAAAATCAAAGAAGCGTGGATAGAAATCTTTATTGAAACGTTATCCAAACCAGTGGATTGACAAAAGAGGACCGATTAAATAACCTCCCAAGTCACTTTACATTATTGTTTGTTCTGTTCCAACACTTTTACTTGTTTAGTTGTTTGTCCTGCTCTTACACTTGTACTTAACCTCATTCAATTTAATTCATAGAAACAAAAACACCCACGTTAGAAGTCGTATAGATACTGATCAATGGTAAGATACAATGTAGTTAAAAAACAAACACAACTTAAAGTTTTATACATTCATGTTATTTCTATATGAATCTAAGAGGATTTGCGAAATAAAAGATTTTCTAGCCCTCGGCTACAAACTGTAAGTAACACCAGGACAAACGCTTTTATTATTATACCTGTTTTGGTGAAAATACCAAAGACTAATATAATTAATATTTACCAAATATTTTTTTATATATTTTTCACAAATGTTTAGATAAATAAATATTTACTGACTATTTCTTCAACATATTTATTTTTCACTATATTCAAATAAAAATATAATATTTCATAATTTAAATACTCATACATAAATATATATTTTACAACTCGTGTAAATATTATAAACAACGGTGTAACAAATATTTCTTAAACATGAATCTGCACGTAGAAATATTTAACACAGTTTTCCAACAGGCAAATATTAGATATATATTCACATAATGTTATTGTAAGATTTGGTACTGCTTGGGAAGTGTTGTATATGAAGGACCAAAATTAACGGTTCATAGTAATATAATTTAAATAGAACGTTGTTACATTGTAACCCTTTCAACTACTTTTAAAATAAAATTTAAAAAAATAGTTCTAAGTGCATTACAGAAGAAGTTGGAAAAGAAATAGCCCAGGGTTTAAACAATATATTTACAAACTTATTAAACAAATAAACAATAATTTTTATACAGTTAAAATAAACGTAATACAAAAAATAATAAATGAATGGCAATCCTTGGTCATCCTGTATATCGGTAGGTTGGTATCGGCAGTAATACCCTAGATCGTTCGAGACAGTTCTCTTCAATAGCCGCCGGCCGGCATCTAGCGACGAAGTATCTGTGAATCAAACGTTAGTAAATGTTTGTTTAATTGCTCCAGCAATTGCCTTATTTTAAATTAATTTGCGTGCCACGGTTTTTATACAGGTAAGACGTAGTACAGAGTTTCAAACTTAATTGAACCGGACAGAACAATTTTAATTGCAGTAACTTTAGCCCCTTATTTACATTAATTATTATATACAAAAAGAGGTTGCTTGCGGGTTTATCACCCCGTGTTTTACTCGGCTTCTTCGGAAGTTTATATTAAACGTGCAGTTCTGGAACAACGAACGTTAAGTTCGTATTTGACCTCTTCCTTAACCTTTAAGTGGTAGCGTCACTCGACTTACTCTTTACGGTAACGCGGTGTCTCGTACACACGGACTCCAAAATATTTGTGCAAGTGCTTTTAAAATATAATTAAACGAATGATGCAATATTATATGTCAAGAATATAGATTTTTGAAAATAAAAAGTGCTTTTAATATTTATAAAACAATATTGAAAACTAAAAATATTCCTTATTTGTTCCTTAAAGTGCATGGTACCTAAAATTAATAATTTTAGTCATTGTTTTGCAAACACTCAACACAAATGTTTCTAATATGTTCCCCACATGCATTTCTACGGCATTTCATACATATTTGTTTAGTTGACCTATATCTAGCCCAAGGGCAATAATAGCATCTTCTGCGTTGACCTCCTGGTTGCTCAGGGACTGGTTTATCTGGTAAGTTTAGTTCTTCTCTGAGTCGTTTCCTAATTGCTTTCGGAATATGTGTATCTTCTACTCTTATTACTTGCCATGGTTTGACCATTTCGTAAGCCAGTTCTTTCAAAAATTTGCTTCTGTTTACTGGGTTTCCCGAATTTGCTTCACATATAACCTTGGCATTTATTGCAGCAATATTTAGTAGGTGAAAGAATATAACTACAGGCCATATTCTAGTTCTTCTGACAACAGTATAAGTGGCATAGAGTTAATCTTTTACATCAATACCACCTTTTGTGAGATTGTAAAATGCTCATATGTGCTTGGATCTATTTTATCATCATTGTGAAAAGTTGAAAGTAATATAACAGCTTTAGACTTCTTTGGTACATATGACATTAATGTCATTTCTTTGGTAAATCCAAATAATGTTGAATATTGTAGTCGATTTTTATTTGCTTGAAAATCAGCAGGAATTTTTTTTTTTTTTCTAATTGTTCCTACAAGTGTTATTCGATGCTGACGAAGTAAACGTAAGGCCAGTGGGATACTTGTGTACAAATTATCAACGGTCACGTTCCTCCCCGTTTGATTTACCGGTTCTATTAGCCTACAGACAATATCTTCTGCCGTGTTGGAAACTACATGTGGCCCATCTGGTTGTTTACCCGCGTAAATCTCCATCTTTGTGCAATAAACATTTTTGGCGTCAACCATGGCAAAAAATTTTATTCCATATTTGCTAGGTTTATTGGGTAAGTATTGGCGAAAACTGCATTTCCCTCGAAACCGATAAGTTGTTCGTCTATGGTTACATATTCACTTGGCCGGAAAAATGTGAGCACTTTTGCACTATTTTCTCAAATAAAGACCTAATTGGTGCTAATTTGTCTGTTTTGAGTCTTTCACCGTGTACGTATATCATCAAAACGTAAAGATGCCAAAAGAAACAGAAAACGTTTATATGTCATAACGGAACTAAAGAAATGATGTCCTATGTCTTTTTGGGCAAATAAATCTTGATAGTCTATTCCAAGCTATTTGTCCGTAGATTAACCCCTCTAAATGTTTCTATCCTTTCTTAATCCATCTAGTACTTTAATATAACGAATCTTGTCTCCCCTGGAAAGCTAAACGAATTTGAAGGCTGTACATTTCATAAATAGTTTCAACCATAGCGGTATGCGCTCGAAAAGTAAAAGAGGGGTTAACTTTACCGACAAATAGCTTGGATAGATTATAGTTCAAATGAGAACCACGTAACACTCCCGACATTATCAACAAACCTAGAAAAGCTCTCATTTCTATATCTGTTGTTTCTCGACATTGAGATTTTTGAACGTAGTTGCCACTAATTTTGTAATTATGTAGGTATTTGTATTTTCCACTAACAAACTAGTAATTTCATTGTCATAAAATAATAAAAAAGCTTCTAAATAATTCACAACACTTCGCTGGAAGCGATTTTTTCCCATTTAGAAATTTTATCTCTGCCTAAATAATAATTTCCTTGTTCTTGAACGGCCTCCTCCTTTTCATGATCGGTAATGCTAGTTTCACTTTCCTCTTCAGTATCAGTATTATGTTCACTGAAACTTTCATGTTCCTCTAAGTCCGTATCTGAACACGGCATGTTCCGAAACTCTTCAATCTCATGAACAGAATCTTCTGCTGCCTGTAATAATTCTTGGTCGATGAAACTCATAATAATTTTTGCTTGTACCTGCCATAACTATGTTTTTTATTGAAATTATATAGAACAGTCGACGTTAGAAAATTTATTAGCATACGCACACGGCAAGATATTTTAGACAACTAAATATTCACTCTTAAAAAGAATTACACATTGTTATATACTGTGTAAGCATAACTGAAAGGTAATAATGTACGTTATTTATGAAAGTGCTGGCGTCAATATATGTTTTGGTGTTTATTGAAATGTATATATTTCTGTTTATAATTCAAAAAATATACGTAACATTTACAGTAACCCGGTGTTTCCGAGACACAGAAAACAACCCAATACACTTTAGAGGCTACATACTAATTCCGATGTGCACTAAAACTTATGAATTTATAACTTTCGTTTCTCAATAGTGTAATAAAAGATGACAGAAATATTGTGAACTGAAAATGCGTCTGTGCCTGAGAGACACCGCGTTACCACTTAAAGGTTAACTAGGTAAGCAGCCGATTGTCGCTGCAATATAATGATTAATCGTACATGAAAGGTTTTAGGGTTTGGTAATTGAAGAGTAAGTGAGAAGATAAATAGAACGTTCGTTGCGCCGAGAAACGGGGTATTATAAAATAAGTAACAGCAATTAATACGATACAAATTTAATTACTTGACAGTGTTACCGTTTAGAAATAAACAAGGGCAAAATGCTGCGAAACAAATTTAATCACTTGACAGCTTTTGCGGTTTAGAAAACAGAAGAATCTGTCGTATAGGATTGTCGTGGAGGAAACAAATTGAATTACTTGCTCCAGACTTCCACGTAACAGAGAGAAGGAAGTAGTATTAGGTAAATAAAGTGAATATTTCTAGAATACTCAAGAAAATTAACAGGATTGGAAAATGGATTGCGGATACGGAGAAAGGTGTTTTGAGAGTGAAACTCAGAACGAGTAAGAGTGCCTTTGTGGCCCGGAGACGTTGTATTTATACAGTCGTTTTAAAATTTAACGGGGAGAATAGTGGGAAAATAGTAGAAACATTTGTTTTCTTGCGTAGTAGGAGTTGACGTCACACAAATTTACTTGTGTTTATATTTGTCAATGCCATCTTCTGACGTTTGTTACAAGTAAACTTCTATAGGGGTGTGTATCTGTGCTATTCGTTACTGGTACAAACTTGTAACTTCTGGAGAGTCCTAAAAGAACGAAATAGCTGTCGAGTGATTACATCTGCCGACAAAGGTGCTTTAATGCAAATTAAGCGGAAAAATAAAATATATAAGTAAAATGTGTGTCTTACGACTTCTCGTGTATAACAGGGACACGTGTAATTAGTATAAACTAAAAAAAATGCCAACAATATATGTAACGACATGTGAGTGTTAAAGTGCATAGCGCTATCTAAGCGATAACTTTAATGCTTAAAACACACGTGTGTAAGTTTTGCAATCATTATTGGAAAATTAAATTTATGGTTGAGTGTGGTAAAATTACGACACATTTAGAGTTTCTCGACTGCGTCTTGAGTTTCTAAACAAACCTTTACCACCGATAACATTAACTAGTTGCTAATTGTGAACTTAACGATCTAAAATAAATTCCTGTTGGAATTAGGAACTAATTACCTTTCAATTAGTATTAGGGTTACCAACCCCTAACTCTGATAGTTTTTGAAATATTTTAAAATCTGCTAGTCTAACAATTTGCAATTTACTAGAATTTAAGTTACCTGTGAGATATCAGTAAAATGAACATTATCTTGCAAACATTTTTAATGTATAGGCCAATCCAGCTTAAAATATTAACCTTAAAATTTTTTTTAGAACAAATAAACAGAAATGTGATTATGTGATTATGTCGGGCTCTATGAGTCAGTGGAATCACGCCCACCTGTCACAAACAACAGCAACCTTTATTAGTTTTAGCAGAAATGGATGACAATGTAAACATTGGCAACTTTGGTAAAAATTCTAAAAATAATGGTTTTCGAAATTATCGTACTACTATTAGAGCGTTTTGTATTACATTCTTAGTTAATAGGTTAAAGTTTGTCGATATTTAAAGCATGATCAATTTTTGATGTACCAAATAACGGTTGTTCTTGTTAAACGTCAGTAAATTATGACCGGTGTGCGTAGTTCGACTTAGAGCCCGAGATACTAGTCATAAGCACATTTCTGTTTATTTTTTCTAAAAAAAATAAATATGTTTAACGTAAATATTTATAACTGAAAGTTGTAAGATAATATCCATATTGCGGATATTTTACAGGTAACTTAGACACCAGTACATCGTCAATTGTTAAACTATCAAATTTTAAAATATCTCAAAAACTATCAGAGTTAAGAGTTGGTAACCCTAATACCGACTAAAAGGTAATTAGTTGCAGCTTTTAATAGGTTACAGAAATGTAGGGTGTTTTATTTAAGTTAAAGAAGTTATTTAAGTTTTAAGTCGTTAGTGTTATGCGGTAGTATTAAAAACACCCTGTACATAATGAGATAATAGTAAATTTGCAAAAGAGATGTTGAAAGCTTTTAGTAAGGTAGTGTAAACCAAAGTTGCCTGTTTGTCATGAAATTATTGCATTTTTTTGGAGGGTTTGCAAATCAGGTAAAATCGGTTTATCTCAGAAACGGAAGTAAGTACGTATAGGGACATGTTAAAAAACATACATTATTTTTTATCATACAATTTAAAAATAGAAAAAAATACAAGGTAATCTATTTAAAATAACCCAACTTTGATATGGTACGTGTTTCTAGAGCACCCTGTACAATCCAAAATATTTTTAAAATGTGGTTTCGAATAATCTTCACATATATATGCCTTAAAATTTCTAACATTATTGGTCGTTTTAATGCTATAGAATAATTCGTTGTTAGTGCCCCACCCTGTAGCTTTAAGAAAAAGCAATGAACTTATTTCTCTATTGCTTTATTTGAATAATTTAAGGTAATGTACTCTATTTAAATGCATTTATGTTCTATACAAAAGTAATTGAAGTTACTTACTTGAATAATAAATACAATAAATATAGTTAATTTAATTATTAATCACTAAAACAAGCCAAGTAATCCCTGAACACGTTTTTCAATTTTCATTATCTTTTTTTGCGGTTTCTGCTTTTAGGACAAATACAACCAACACAAAACGATTAAAGAAAGTAAACTGAAAGTGTTAACAGAAATTCGTGCAACAGTTCCCTCTAAACCTATTGGAACATAAAAGTAAATTAAAGCTTGTGTTCGATTTGAAAAGTTACCGTGACAAAGACGTTTATTTAAAGAATTAATGAAAAAAGGTTTTTAGTTTCTTCTGTTTCTTAAATTAATAAAAATTGTTTTAAGTGAAGAGTTGTTATCGTGGAAAACATTTCTTGAGGATTCATCTTAAATGTGATATTCATAAATTCTTTCGTTGTATTCATTTAAAAAAGTAGTTTTTGTTTTGTACACATTTCTTTGAACAAGGTACTACAAATTTTTATCTTTGAATTATATACGTATAACGGCTAAATTTACACAAGCTGCATCCAAGAGATAACTGTTCAATAGGGTTTAACACAACGGAAGTAATGATATTGGATACACAGTTTTATAGAGTTTTGCGTGAACGTACTTGATCATATGTAGACTAAACAGATTAAAGGTTTATACATTTTGATTAATTAAAGATTTTAGGATTAAATTAACTAATGGGCGATGTTGTGTCAACTTAATTTGGTTTAGTTTTGGGCGGTATACGTACGTACGATTCGTGTAATGGGACTTAATAAAATTGCCAAAGGTTTTGTGTTTAATTAATTGCTTTTGAATTGTTACCGCCGTTCGAAGCTTTGCTTATTAATTTTCCAATTTTATTTGTTTTGAAATTCATTTATGATTTTAAGAGATTATTAATCTGTTTTTGTTGAGGTGATTTTCAATTTTGTATGAGTGTATATCATATCCATATAAAGTATAAATTTTGTTTAAGTACTAGAATTATGTATTGCTCTTCAAACATAAATGAAAATATATTAACAACTAATGCACCCTAAGGTATATTAGTAGTCACCTTTTTAGAATTTTTTTTCATCTAAAAAATCAAATCGACGTTTTAAGTGCAAAAATAGTTGATTTTAAATCTGAATCTAACATTAAAAGTGTACATTTAAATGAACCGTCAAGACAAGGTCAAGATCGCATTCTTGACCCCATAGATATAAATTCAGCGAACGTTTTAAAAGTTAATCTACACAATAAGAAAATCAAAAATCAAAAATAATATTACGACAAGAAACAATCATTCAACAACTAAAACCGTTGCATCAGATCAAGCACAATCAACAGTAGCACATGAGCAATCTAATAAATGCTCAGAAGCTTCAGCGTCAAAATGCTCTACTGATATGTCAACCTCTGATCTATCACAAAAAAATAATTGGGTTACAGTAACTAGCAAAAGACATAAAAAACCGAATGGAATAATTGGCAATAGTTCAAATAATAAGGAAAACGCAATCTTAGGGGTTCCTAAGACCGTGGCTCTCCATGTTAGTAGATTATCTCCCGATACAAAGGAAGATGATTTAATAAAATTTCTGAAACAAGACTTTCCCGAAATTCAATGTGTAGCACTCAAATCAATGAACCCGGACATATATTCGTCATTTAAAATTTCAATCTCCGAAGAGAATTTTGAAAAAGCAATGAATCCGGCTATATGGCCTAACTACACAAGTGTTCGGCGTTTTTTATTCAAGAAAAAATACCAGAAGAAATGAAAAGTTAATTTCCCCAAAAGTTGGCGGTTTAAAAGATTCGCGGTTCTATGTATTGCATTTGAATATCCAATCAGTAAGGAATAAATTACTACAATTTAATCACTTTGTGAACACCTCAAAAATATATGATGTTATTTGTTTGTGCGAACACTTCTTGACCACTGATGAAGTTGATAACTTCATCATTGATAAGTATAAAGTGGCGTCGTATTATTCTAGACCCAACACTCATCGCGGTGGGGTGATGATTTTGTGCAGGAGCGATTTGGATTTTATACCTTACGAACAAATAAATAATATGTCTATTGAAATGCACTGCGAAGTTTCAGCAGTCAGATCAATGTCGAGCAATTTGCTAATTGTAACAGTGTACCGCTCACCTGATGGAAATTTTGACTCTTTTTAAATGTATTTAATAACGTATTAGTTCAATGTAGTAATTTTAAAAGTAGGGTCATTATTAATGGTGATTTTAACATAAAATTTTTGACAAATCTTCTCTAAAGTTTTCTAAATTTAACGATTTAATAAACTCGCATTCATTTAAATTGACTGTTAAAGTCAAAACAAGACAAAATAATTGTATCGACAACATTCTAATAAACTTTGAAGGAAATTATACAACCAACGTGTTCGATCCCAGCCTATCGGATCATAAAGCTCTAGCGATTGGTATTGATTGTAAACACAAAATAAATAGTAACGAAAAAATATATAAGCGACAGTATAAACCCATGAATTTGCTGACTTTTTATCGCAATCTTGAATCGGCTGATTGGACCTTTGTAGATGTAAAAGATATGAACATCAATGTAAAATTTTCTTTGTTTGTTAATTCTATAAAACATTTCATAGACTTGGCATTTCCAATTGTCAGTACTAGAATTAATAAAACTAAAAATTGTTGGTTCGATTTAAACTTAAGCCAAACTCGTGAAAATTTGTGTTTTTTAAGAAAAGTAAGTGATGATTTTAATGATCCACATTTGAAATTTCAATTTAATACATTAAAATCCAAATACAAAAGCGATTTGATCAAAGCTAAAAGACTTTACTATAGTACAATTATAAAAAAAGCCAACAATAAAACTGTATCTGCCTGGAGTATTATTAACTCAAATAGAAAAAATAAAAAAATGTCTAATCCAATTTATTTTGATGCAGACAAGTTAAATCGGCATTTCATTAATGTTCCTGTTAAAATTGTGAGTGAATTTAATAATAGTTCAAATTCCACTAATACTGCAATGCAACCAAAAATAGATTTTCCTCATTTTGCATTCGAATTAGTTAGTTTTAATTATGTTAGAAATGTTATTAATAACATGAGAAATAGTAAAAGTCAAGATCACTTTGGCATGTCTACGTTTTTAATTAAGAGTATTATGAACATAATACTCATTCCCTTAACGAAATTAATAAACTTATGTATAATTGAAGGAATTTTTCCAGATTCGCTAAAAATTTCTAAAGTAATTCCTATTCATAAAGGAGGGCTAATCGAACCCAATAGTTTTCGGCCAATCTCTCTTGTTCCAGTAATGTCCAAAATCGTAGAAACCGTAATAAACAAACAAATCCACCAACATTTTGAACAATTTGATTTATTCTGCAACCGTCAATTCGGCTTCAGGGCAAAAAATCCACAAACGATGCAATTCTCCAACTTCTTAGTGTTATAACAGAAAAACAGATAATAAAGAATACGTCGGTGCAACGTTTTGTGACCTACAAAAGGCCTTCGACTGCGTTTCCCATTCGGTGATTATCCAAAAGCTACAATTTTACAAGTTTAATACTGTTAGTTGTAATTTAATTGCTAGTTACTTAACTAATAGATCTCAATATACAGTATCAAATGGCAAATCTTCCAATGTGGAAAACGTAAATCTGGGTATTCCTCAAGGGTCAGTTCTCGGTCCAACTTTATTTTTGTTGTACATCAACGATATTGCTAATCACTTATCAGTAAATGATTTAATATTATTTGCTGATGACACGACTATACTAACGACTAATGCTGATCTTAACGTGGTACATGATGAAATGTTGGTTGCTCAAGAGGAGGCTCAAAAATGGTTTGAAAATAATAAACTGAAATTAAATGATGCCAAAACTGTAAATGTGATTTTTAGTCATAAACCTGTTGTCGGCAATTATGCATGTCAGGTTAAGTACCTGGGCATTCATCTTGACTCCAAATTGCAATGGAACAAACACATTGACATTTTAGCAACGAAACTGTCCAAAAACATATTTGTTATTAGAAATTTAGTGAAATTAGTACCCACTGATGTCCTAGTAACTGCCTACCACTCACTTTTTATATCTCCTATTTTGTACGGTTTGATAGGCTGGGGTCACGCATCAAATTCATCTCGCATATTTGGGCTGCAAAGAAAAGTAGTTAGGATTATGACAAATTTGAGCTATAGAGCCGATGTAAAACATAAATTCATCGATTTAAAATTACTTACGTTTCCATGTTTGTATATTTATCAATGTCTTGTTTATGTCAAAAAGAACCTAGGAAATTATAAGTTGAGTAGTGATATTCACCAACATTTGACTAGAAATGCGTCTAACATTAGAATTACTTATTCTAGACTCTCAACAAACAGATGTGGATTTAATTATTTTGGACCAAAGCTGTTCAATTTCTTACCGATACATATCCAAAATATGCCTTTACAGAAATATAAAGAAATAATTAAATCTATTTTGATCCAAAATGCATGTTATGAAATTGATGAATTTTTTGTTATAAATTTGCTAGTCACATGTGATGTTTGTTAGTTGAAGTACTAAACTTCGTGTATCGATTGCTTCGCCATTTGACGTATACAAACAATTTTTGTAATTGTATAGTATCAATAAATATATTATTATTATTATTATTATATAATAATAATATTATTATTTTGTATTAAATATTAATAATAAATAATTAATAATTTAAAAAAAATTGATTAGGAAAATTAATCATTCGTAATGCCAATCATATTTGTCAAATCTTTTACCTATGTGGATAAAGAGATAAATTGAAAGCGAAAGAATCGGACATTGTTGAATACGTTAATCTTGAAGTGTTGGGTTTCATTGAAAATAATCTGCCACGTCAAGTTTATATAAGACAAAGTTACTTCGAGGACTTGAATAAAGCAAAATTTTAAAGAAGATTTTGTTTAACAAAACATTGTATGTGTCAGCAATTAATTACAACTGAAAAACAACAAACAGGTAGGTACAATCTGCAAATTAAATAAACGGACACGTTTTTATTTATAGTTTAGTTTACAATGTAATTCAAATTTTAAATTTGGCAACAAAACAAAATGGGTGCAATAATAGATAGGTGTGTTTAGAAAGTGGGCGTGTTTTAGTGTATTTGTGTACAACTGATAAAATAATAAATTAATATTCACTCACTGCCTATAAGAATCTTAACAGCGTTAACGTGTAATATTTTTATGGCTTAACCAACAAGAACAATAACTATGGTAACTTTTTCTGGACGTTAGCTTACCGCAGTAAACTTAAGTAGTCCCGTGAAGTTATAGAACAGTCTTCAAACTTACTAAATTAATAATAATAATAATAATAATAATAACGGTTTATTGGTTCCACAACTATAAATATATATTTATTTACAATAGAAGTAAAAGGATACCAAAGGAAATCTGTCAGACTAGTTTCAAAACCGTCTGTTAGTTCCGTTAAGCATACCTTGAGTTAAATCAATAGCTGACTATAGCCGTATATACACCTATTTATGAAAATTAATACAGATAATTTCATTGCCCGTCGCACACACCGACCCTCGCCGCCTTCACGAAGCGATAAAATAATTCAACGACACTCGGAGATTAATTTGTTTAAAATTAAATTTCTAATTTTGACTTTGTAGGTATGGAAAGACAGCCTGAAACATGTTGAAGGTATATTGCTATGAACTCTGTAGATATTATAAGAGAAGGATCTTTTAAATATTTGAAGTTTATGCCTTGGTATCTGAATTAGGTCTTTACGGCGGATGTTAACATTGTGTACATCTGTCCGAAACGGACTTTATAGTAGAGATACGGAGAGTTTTATTAATCAGGATCCGAAAACAAAGACTCGCCCAATGCAGAAACCTACGTTGTGACATGTTTAACCATCCACACCATCTTAGTGTATGTGATATATGTTCACGTTTTCTAATTCCATAAATAAATCGAAGACATGCATTCTGTAATCTTTGTATTTTCTTACCATCACAACATCACAGAAGTTTAACCGAGATAAGACTATGGAATCACAGAGCATAATTTTAGTTTTTGGTCAAGAGAATGTCTGTTGGTATATAGCAATCTTAGCGCGCCATAAGAACCTTGAAGAACTTTAGTTATATGAGTTTTATAGCGAAGCTCGAATCAAAAACAACACCAAGATTTTTACATATTTCTGTGAGTGGTAGCAATTGACAATTTATATAAAGTTTAATATCAGACTTAACCAAATCGCGCAAATTTCTATTACCAAACAACATTACAAGTGATTTTAGTGGGTTAAGTGTTAATGAATGACATATAGAGTAATTGTATATGTTAGCTAGATCTTCATTTATATACAACAAAGCCCTATCGAGTTGCGACGAAGGAAAAGAATAATAAATCTGTGTATCATCCGCGTACATATGATATTTGCAATGTTTTAATGTATTCGATAGAAATGAGGTATATATTAGATATAAAATTGGTCCTAGAATAGATCCCTGAGGAACGCCTGAGGACACATTATACGGGCTAGACAGATTTGTATTAATTTTACTTGCTGTACTCTATTACTTAAATAACTACGAAATAAACCCACTGCATTTACTCCAAGGCCAATGTAATGAAGAATAGCTAGCAATAACTTATGATCAATAGAATCAAAAGCCTTGGAATAGTCCAGCATAACAGTAGAGTAAGTTTGCCTTCATCTGTCGATCTAAGTATATCATCCGTCACACTCAACAAGGCTGTAGAACAAGAATATCCTTTGCGAAACCCGGATTGATTAACAGGTAGAATGTTGTGAGTATTTAAGTATTTTCGAATCTGTGATGCCATCACCTTTTCACAGATTTTTGATAAAGTAGGAAGGATACTTATTGGTCTTAAGTCATTAAACGATTTAGGAGCACGAGTTTTAGGTATTGGGATTACTATAGATGCTTTCCAGCAGTCCGGAAATACAGAATTTGTAAGACAATAATTTATAATGTGCCGCAAGTAAGGAAGAATGTGAGGACAGCAAAGTTTTATAAGCCTTATACTTAGATCATCAGCACCAGTGGACAAAGACTTAATGGAATCGAGAACCTTGGCAACAACAGGTTCGGTCACTTCCGAAAATTGAAATTCTCTAGATGCTACACAATTTATTCTTATTATAAAATTCAATAAGATTCTCATCTGGTAAAGATTTATGAACAGTAAGAAATGACAATTTAAATGATCCATTTTGCAGACGCAGAGGAATATCAGGACGCCCCATTCTTTTGTAAATATTGTTCTTTTTAAGGTCTGACCATAATTGCTTAGGAGTTTTAGTTTCAAAAGAAGTTTTTAAGTAAACGCGTTTCTCCTTGCGTACTGCAAAAGTAGCATAATTCCTTAACTGTTTATAATATGACCAATCTTCAGGTCTCTTGAATTTTTAAATTTACTATAAGCCTTATTACGAAGTGAAAGAATTAACTTAACGTTATCTGTTATCCAAGGTGCTGGTGGTCTGTTGAAAGATCTAGTAATGAAAGGGGCGTGTATGTTAAATAAAGATAGAATCCCATGGTTAAAAAAGAAACTTTGTCATTTACATCATTCATGTCGAATATATAATAGAAAGGTATCGATTGCAGATCACTAGTAAATCTATTTATGTTAAACTTTTTAAAACACTTGAAGGTTTTCGTCACCTCAATATTACATATCGATTCTAAGGCTAGCTCACAAAATACCAATCTGTGATCCGAAACATCATGCATATCTACAACGCCGGCGTCGATAATAGTCGAGTCACTACAAACGATCACGTAATCAATTAGCGTTGCAGATGTATTTAATTCTAGTAGGAGAAGAGATGATTTGTGTCAAATTGAAGGAATCCAAAACATTTGAATTTTTAAAATATCATTATCGTGGCTATTTAACGCGTCTAAATTAAAATCTCCCACACAAACCACCTCATCTGCCGCAAATGTTAATCTAGATAACACTTCTTCAAAATTAGATAAAAAGTCTGAAATATTTTTATGAGGTCGGTAAATAATTCCTACTACAATATTTTTATTATTTAATTTAAATTCTAGCCAAACCTGTTCAATAAAATCCGATATCTCTTCATAAAGTATTGTAAATGTGTAATGATTCCGTAAATAGAAGCCAACACCACCTCCTCTCCCAACTCTAGCTAAATGACAAAAGTTATATCCTTGTAAGGTCACAATGTTAACATCACTATTTTTTCCATCCATGTCTCAGAGATACCTAACAAATCAAGCTCCTTATCCTCCAACAGTTTCCATACAGAATCCAGATGCGCCGTTAAGGAACGAACATTTAAGTGAGCAAATTTCATCTACAATTTAAAGTATTATTGTTTATACATACAAGTATTTTAAAACAGGGTGTCGGGTTACATCACGTTCAAAACCATGATTTTGATATATCGTGATATGCACTGCGAAAATCAGTGATCTGCAACTATATAAATTGAAATTATTAACAATTATGGTAAGTACGTACAAGTGGTGCAATTTCAATAAAACAGAACCAAAAAACTTTTATTAATTTTTTTGTCTTAAAGTAGACCGCAATAAGTACAGGTAGGGTGCGAAGAACAGCAAGGCATTCCTAAGAACGTATCAGCCACCTAAATATAACTAAATTAAGTGATTACAAGCAAATAAATTTATGTGACTTATATAAACTGATCAAAAGAATACAAAAATTTTCACAGTAGAAATTAAATTTAACTTACAGTATCATTATCAACTTAGATATAAACAACCAAACCAAGTCATTCTTTTAATTTACAGAGTCTTCAAACTTACTAAATCAACACACAGTATCATTAGCAGTTTATGTGTAAGCAACAAAAACAACGAACTTTGTTTTTTGAGTGTTGGTTTACCTCAGTAAACTCAAGTGGTCCCTGTGAATCTAAGAGTCTTCCACTAAAACGTAAACATGGCAACAATCCATAGTATCTTCAAGTTTGCGAAATTAACATGCTGTACTATAAGCAGCTCAAGCGTAAACTACCATATTTTATTATTGTTTCTGGATGTCGGCTTACTGTAGTAAACACAAATTTTCTTTTGAATTGTCAATGTTTAATAATCATTGGGAACTCCACTTTTTTCCATTGAAATTGATTGAAATTTTTTAAAATAAAATTATACTCCGTTCTTTTGCAAAAAGAGATTAATAATTAAACGCATTTGACAATTTTATAGTGGAATATCAACAAAAAATGGCTATTATGTTTGAGCACTTTAAAGTAGATGCATTCCGTTGTTAAAACCAAATATTGCATTGTTAACGTAGCGTTAAAAAACTGAATTATTTCTTATTTGCAAGCAGAGATACCAGCAAAAAAATGTATTACTCTCTTTCGTAAAAGAACGAAACGTAGAAACTGAATAGTCTTGTTTCTGATTTTCGTGTTTTATGTTTTGTAAAAATGTAGTGTGGTAACTAATGAATGAATGTGTTGGGCACCAATAAAAAGAGAAGTTATTATTTTAGAATATTTGTAACGAACTGATAATAAATTCTATGTAGAAGACACGCAGATACAAGTTTAATCGCGTTTAAAACCTGTGGAAATAAGAATTATATATTTGACGAAATAAAAATGCTTGCTTACTGTATTCGAAATATTATATCTAACATAATTAGATATTTCTGTATGCTATCGGTGCATGTCTCGTTCAGGGGAAGGGAGTTGAAGAGCGACCCGTTAAATACACGAGTTAGTAGATAAGTAATGCCGTTCCTGGATTACTTTTGGCGCAAAATTTGAATTTATGGTGGAAGAATTTGAACTTCGGTTGCGATCGTTTGCCGCCGGGGGCGTGCGCGCATAATCGGGGACGGTCGGGGCTGCTCGGTATCGATTGGGGCCGCTCGGGACGTAGGGCCAAGGAGCGGGGGCGCGGTAGGTTAAAGACCTTTGCCCTCAATTTAGTGTAACGCCCTAGATTGGAGTTAGTGATCTGTTACCTCAATTTTCAGCTCAATGACCTCGACTACTGGTTGAAACTTGCTTTTGAATTAACTTAATAGAATGCGTGTGGAGGTTAAAGAAATTTGATATTCCATTGCAAGGACATGAAGTAAACAAGTAGAGAATTTTAATAAAGTTATATTAAACATATTAGTAAATAACAAAATAATTACAATTACTTTACTTATTTTAAATGTAGAAATATTTAAGCAATATTGCTTTTATCAATCCAACTGTTGTGGTTTGTATTAAAACCTAACCATTTTACATGTAGCTTATTTCCTTTTGTCTTTAAAATTTTTCAAAAGTGTACATCCGGATAGTTTTATTTTCTGTAGCTCTGCTTTGTAGAATTCTCCAAGCATATCTGCCCCTTTCTTATCTCTTAATAAATAAGTAGTTGAATTTGTTAATTTAACTTTTTTATTACAAAAAATCTCATTTGACCAGTTAGGAGTATAACCCTTTTGAAATATTTATCTACTTTTACTTATTCTAACATGATCACCAATTAAATATTTATTGTTAATATTAACAATTTTTACATTACTGTAGCTAGAGTTTAAAATAAGTTTTTCGTTTGTCTTGTTAACTATGGATGGCTTCATTTTTATTGTTCGGTGATAGCTATTGTTGTATCGGTTTGTTATGGTTTCTAAAATATTTATCCATTTGTAGTGTCCTTGCAAACTAAACTGTTTCCACAATAAATTTTTAAAATACGATTAACATGTTGTACTATTGATGCCTTTTTTGTGCTAAAGTACTATAATGATTTATGTTATTTTTCTTCATCAAGGTCTGAAACGTTTTATTATAAAATTCTAAACCATGATCGGTTTGTAAATGAATTACGAAGATTTTAGTTGCAGCAGGATTAATTTCATAGCTCTTGCTACATCTTTACTATCTTTTGATTTTATAGGAGCAGTCCAAACGTATTTAGAAAAACAATCAATTACAACAAGAATGTATTTAAAATTATTATTTTGCTTCGCATAAGGAATCATTTCAACGAGATCGGCTTGGAGAGTTGCATTAATACCGAACACCGAACGAGAAGCTTTAGCGGTGGTCTACGCCGTAAAGAAGTTTCGTGGATACATTGAAGGCTGTTCTGTTTGTGTGATAACGGATCATCAAGCATTAAATTGACTAATGACGCTAAAAATCACCGAGTGGACGATTAGCTCGATGGGCGTTGCTTTTACAATCCTACGATACAAAATTGAATACATACCCGGAAGGTGTAGTATCATAGCGAATATCCTGCACCTACTTGCACAGACGAAAATACGAAGAATATTGGGATTTTCTCTGTGATTATTAAATTACCAAAAATCTCGCCAAAGGAACTTCCTAACAAACAGTTAGAAGATCCTCTGCTTCGAAGATCAAAAGGATCAGGTTGATTTCAAACCTTGGACCGAAAGAGGTTTCCGTATGAGTAACGGAGTCTTATATCGATATTTTCCTGATGTAGAAAATAAAGATGCTCAGTTGGTCGTCCCAAAATCAAGTGTTGTATGAGTGTCACGATTCACCTATTGCAGGTCACTTTGGAGTTGACAAAACTCTTAACCGAATTTCTCTTCGCTACTACTGGTCCAGCATGAAAAGAGATGTTACTAATCACCAGTTGCGCGCCAAGCCTTTTGGCGCCCTGGGGCAAGTCACTCTTATGCGCCCTGCCCCTATCCATCAAAGTGTTTCACAATTCAAAAGAATTTTGTTTTTAAAAATTTTGCAGAAAAGCTGTGAATATTGAGTAAATTGCATGCAGATTTTATTACTAAAAAAACACTGGACATTTCAAGAAACATTTTTATTGAACGAACAGATACATATTAGTTTAAATTGCACTAATAATAATAATTATAAAAAATTCAGGTAAATAACACATTAAAATATAATACACAGATATTGATGAAAAAATTAATTATCAAGAGCAACTTTGCGCGCCTTTTTTCTAGAAAATTGCCTTATTAACTCTTGCATATCTAGGGTATTTAATAAATCTGATTCAATAGAAATAATAGCCAAATTTTGAAGACGTTCTTGAGACATTGATGATCTTAGATAGTTTTTAATGAGTTTCAGTTTTGAAAAAGATCTTTCGGCAGTAGCTACAGAAACAGGCATAGTTAACAAAATGCGCAGTGCTATAGTAGTGTTTGGAAATGCTTGATTTAAATTATTTTTACTGATATAATTTAATGTTTGATGACGTAATCTCCGGGCAAAAATTTTGTAAATACTCTAACTCGTGTAATAATTCAAGACCATTTATATCGCGTTCATTTCTTTCTTTGTCTGTTAAAGTATTTTCTAATTCGGTGCATAAATTTAACTGCTCACTTTGTTTGTATTGAAAATTTTGAAATGTCGTACAAAAAATGAAAATTATTTGAATAATTTGATAATAATTGAAATCTTTCTTGAATGGATTGTATGGTTACATCTAATACATTATTAAAGCAGTTAACTTTAAATTTTAGTTCTTCGCTCGCAATTGTTTCGTCGTCATGTTCATAACTGAACTGCTTTTTATTTTTCTTGCTCTTAAAGAACCACTATTTCAAATTTTGCTTCAACATCTAATAAAGAAGCGATTTCCTTAGCATCAACAAGTAAATCAGAGAAACCTTTATCTGATCTATAGTTTTAAAAAAATCATTTAGTATTTTCAAACTCGTGCATGCTTCAGAAATATTGAAATTTTGCATTGTAACATTTTGTTTGTAATATTTACTTTACTTAAATATTGTACCACAAAACTAATGTGCAAATAAACCCAAATTGTTTTATTTTTACCTAAACCAGTGGATACGTTTTTGCACTGTTATCGAATAAATTATTACACCCGCTAGCTATTTCAAACAGAGCATCATATATTTCTCCAAGTTGATATCGTAAAGGTGTTATAGCGTCAATTCTACTAGACCATCTAGTATCTGATAGAGGTTTCACGGTTAAATTCGATATGTGTTTTTTAGAACTGACCATCGATTAATTGAGGCAGAGAAAAAATTATAAATTTCTTGGACTGTTGAAAAAATTTATACACAATATATTACATTTTACAGCATCGTTCACAACTAAATTTAAACTATGGTTACAACAAGGGACAAAAATGCTCTTGAATTTATATTAAGAATCTTTTTTGCAAACCATTATATTTTCCTCGCATGTTTGCCCCATTGTCGTAACCTTGTCCGCGTAAGTCGTTATACTTAAACCATTTTGTTCTAGTGTTGTTAATAAAAAGTTGTTAACCCTTCTCCTGTTGTATCTGTTATTGGACAGAAAGTTAAAAAATGTTCCTGAACACAAAATTCATTTTGAGTTGTATTTAAATTCACAAATCGAATGCAAACCGAAATTTGCTCTTGGTGACTACTATCGGGGTGCAATCTAATATAATAGAAAAATATTTTGATTGCCTAACATTATTTAAAATATGCATTATTTCCTATTAAATTGATTATTTCATTTTGGATTTTATCTCCGAGGTAATGGGGCATTTTTTAAGTTGTCGTATGCTCAGCCATCACGGGATCAAATTTAGCTATCATTTCTATGCATTTTAGAAAGTTTCCGTTACTTTTTCGAATAATTTATTATTACTACCGCGGAATGCTAAGTTTTGTTGAGACAAAAATTGGATAGTGTAAAAATCCTTTCAATAACCGCGTTCCAATATTTAGTTTCCAAATTCAATACATTTTGAGAAGCAAAATGAATTGTTGTGTTAGATTTTAAACGATTCAGTAAATCAGACCATTTTTTAAAATTTTCAAAATGTAACTTGCTTTTTCATGAAGATTTAAATGTTCGCCTATATGTTTCCAATCACTAAAACCGTTTTCATTACTTAATTTTGTAATTTTAAATAAATTTTCCATGTTAAATATTTTGCAACAGAAACAAAATACAGAGTTTTTTGATTTTGAATATAAAAGCCAATCTCGTTTAATATTTTCTGAATTTGGTAAAATACGTATAAAATTTTCTACCAGATTTGTCTTTAGGATAATCATTACATTCGTTTCGGTAAAGACAAGGTCCGTTTTCTACTAAGCTTTGAATTTGAGAGGAAGAAAATACATTTGGCCATAAACCGGGATCGTTAGGAATAGGTGTACAAGTATACTCATTTTTGTTAAGTTCAATTTCAGCTGTTGCTGTTGGATCAGTAGTTGACGTAGTTGTAATATCAATATGGACATTGATGTCGGTAGAAATTTCGTCTCTACTTGTTGATGGAAGTGAATCCTCCGCCTGATGTATACTACCAATTACAGTGGGTACAGCTGATGACTGCAAATCTTTATTGCTTATTCCAAAGAAATGGGTAATTTTTTCATAATTATTCTTCAAATCTTCTTTGCGCTTTCTTTTTCTAAGAAGATTTTGATGGCCAGAAAGTTTTTTTTTTTTTTCTTCTTCAGACATCTTCTGAAATAAATAATACATTCAAACAGTCTGAATAAATAAAATACAGAATAAATTGAAATTAATTAGAATTATACAAAAAATACAAAGCTAACAAAGCGTTTCAGATTTTTGTTAATTTTGATTATTTATTCTGATAATGTTCGACAAAGTTTTTTAATGTATACTAAGAAGTAAGAACCAATGAATTTTAAAACCAAAACAAATTCAAATTATTTATAAAATAAAATTAAAAACAATATATAAAATTAGCTTACCTTATTATATTGTAGAGTTTTCTGTTTTTTCTACAAAATCGGCAATCACAACAACTTAAAAATAATCACTATCACAATATTAATTTGCTTTATTCTAATTTAATTCGTTTTTCAAGAAACGACCATCAATGAATGGAGGTTGAAGGTAATAATCGTATAAGAATGAAAGCAGTAACAGTAAGCATGCAAGATGCAAGTTTGAACAAGCAGATCTGCAACTTGCAAAAATTAAAATTGACAGGAAAAGAATCGTTTGGCGCTAATTGAATCTAGCTGCGTATACAGTAATGCCAGATGAAATTTGTTTAGTTGCCGGTCGCCACATTAATTAGTTCGTTAAATTTTGCTAGATATGAAGAAAGAAATGTTGAATAATTTTAATAACACAAAAGTCTCTTGTAATTGTAACATGCAAGGTAAGATGTCCATGTCTTTTAGTGATTGTTGAAATTTAATACACGTTGATAAAGGAATATACAACAAAGCAAGGAGTGTTTTTAACGTAAAATAAACCTATTGCTTTGACCGAGAAACCGATATTAAAGTAGATGGCATCGAGCTATAAATAATAAACAAACAATAATAATTGAAATATTTAAAAGATGTTATGTTATAGGAAAGCAGTTGCAGCACTTTACATAAAATATTTATTTTATACAAAAAAAGTAAAAAATATAATCTTAGACCGTCGATAATGTTAAAATCGCCTTCGGCCTTCAACGTCCTATAGCGTTGCGCCGTCGGGCGCGGCCCGAGTTCGCCCTTAAGGATGGCGCGCCACTGCTAATCACATTAAAAAAGTGTGTTACCGGCCAAACCCGAATTCAGGCCAAACTAGTTTGTCCTAGGCCAAACCGGTTTTATCCTACGCGTATCAGGATACAGCTAATTTAGCCAAGACAATCTAGTTTGGCCTAAATACTTAGGCTTAACTAGTTTGGCCTTAGGCCGAATTATTATTAAAATAAATTTTAATGGTTAAATATTAAAAAGCAATCAATGAGTTGAACATTATTTATTCAAACATAATCTACTTAATTATAAAATGCAGTACCTATTAATTAGAAGTGACACAACACTTGTACAAAACTATAAAATAAGAATAAACTAATCAGTACTTCTCATTTTTAAAGGTTAAATATTTCGAAAATATTTACGAAAATTTAAATGAAATAGTGAAAACAATGTTTAGAGTCAAAATAAAATTAAAAATGAACTTATTTGCCCTTCTTAGTGTAACATACAAAAATGTAATCTTTTATTTATTTTTACATGGTGTACTACGGTGACATTTCGAATTACACAAATCATTTTCTTTTACACTGGCACCTATTTGTAGCTCAGTTTTTGGCACAGGTGCACCTCATAAAACCTTGTCCTGTTCCAACTGAATGTTTGGTAGCTGCAGTCCTTAGTGAATTTGAACATCCTTATTGACATCACTTTCTTGAAGAATTTTTGAGTACAAAGGTCGAATTCAGTTCTGTAATAAACAAATATTCTATTTTAACCAAATTACATAACATAATAATGCTTTTAAGACCAAACAAAACAACGGTTTCTTTTATATTAAATTGTTTAACTAACCTGCTATAGAGTGCCTGTAATATTCCATGCTTAGTTCCAATTTGTACAGGCCATCATTGTTTACTTCAAGAACAACGCCAATAACATTTCTTAGTTCGCCCCTTCCTCTATCTACATCAGGAATTGGCACAGTCACGTATCGCCCACTTTAACAGGCGGATGCGATTTGTCGAAGCAGATTTCATTCTTTTAGCCTGTTTCTGAAGGTTTTCAGCAGCTGTTTGTCTTGCCTTTTGGATATCATTACCAATTTTAGAAGTGCTGGCATCATTACTATCAGTGTCATCTCCTAAATGATTGTGATTGTCTGTCTGCCCATGGGTTAAGTCAGTTTTAATAAGTTTTTGAAGGTCATCTTCATCTTGAATGTCCTTTAATATTTCTGGTAGTAGTGATGTTGTTGAAAGACCAACTCTGGGTTCAAATCCAAACATAGCTTTGTAAGGCGATTGTTTTATGCCCGAATGATAGGCCCTGTTTTTCATGAATTGCACATACCTCAAGCCTTCTGACCATTTAGTCGTTTGATTATCTTTGGTTGAGGTTGAGTCTGAAAATCAATGAGATCCACTTGGCACCTACTGTTCATTTGGGAATGTAAAATTAGCTTAGAAACTAAACCTTTCTTTTTTTTCGTCTTCTTTTCTTGACATGTTACACACATAGATAAATATAGTATTTTCGCTGTAGCTTTGCGGTTAAGTGATTAGGGATTTCCACTTGCAAACTGTATGCTTCAATATTTGTGAAAGTCAGTGGTACTTAAAATTTCTACATAGGTATTCGTCATTAAAATTGCAATTGGCTAGGAATGTTATTTTCATTTTCCTTATCACTAATGAGCTTGTTATTGTTATTATTAGAATAAATAAAGCAATTAGACGTCGCTTCGGCCACTCGTTGCAAGAACGTTCTTCTTTATTGATTACGTGTGTTTAAGTGTTTATCTCAAAAAATGCCCGGTGAAGTTTTAAACTCTCAATCTCAAATGTTCGTAATAAAATTATTACAATATTTTGAACAAGAGAAAGAAAACGGCGGTCCCTTGATTTCCGTGCTGTCTGTACAACAGGTAAGTGAATTATAGCAACTTTGTGTGCAACTATGTTAAAAATGAACTATTTTAGAGAGTGAGTGATGCTTTGAGTGTTTCGTTAAGAACTGTACAAAATGTAAAGAAGAAATACAACGAAAATCCAATACTACGCACACAAATAAATCTCGCAACAAAAGAAAGCGAAAAACGATTGATGCTTCGCACGAAGTCAAAAACCGTATTAAATCATCGGTCTATACTATGTACGCGGAAAAAAATATCTTTCCTTGAGCACACTACAAAAGTTTTTGGCTGAAAGGCATGGACACGAAGTAAAACAAACAAGTTTGTTCCATTTATTACGGATATGTGGATTCGAATACAAAAAGATGACAATAGACGTGCTCTTTGCGAACAATCTCACATTGTAGCGTTAAGAACCACGTTTCTGGATTCATATGCAGCCAACTATAATTTGCCAACACCTCGAACATTTGTTTTCTTAGATGAAACTTGGATTTTCAAAAGGTACGTACGTCTCTGATGGATATATTTTTCATAATTCTTAATATCATTTTGTAGGTGGTATAAAACGATCCTGGCAAGATGATTCGATAAAAAGTGTTCGTAAATTGCAGACTGAGGGAAAGCGGTACATCGTTGTCCATGCCGGAACAAAAAACGTATTCGTTCCTAATGCAGATTTAGTATTTTCAACAAAGAAAAAACGGCGGATTATCATGACAATATGTCCGGGGATTTGTTTAAAAAATGGGTTTGTGATAAATTATTACCCAATTTGGATCCAAATTCAATAATTGTTATGGACAATGCACGCTACCATTCTACCATAGAAGAAAAACAGCCTTCTGTTACGTGGAAAAATAAGAAATAAGAGAGTGGTTAACGAAGAATAATATTGTATTTCCTGATAATTTCCTTAAAAAGATTTATTAGATTTGGCGAAACAACACCGAAAACAAAACGTTTACGCTATCGACAAACTTATTGAAGATGCTGGACATACGGTTTTACGTCTTCCACCATACCATTGCCAATTCAACCCGATTGAGCTAATTTGGGGTATTTGTAAACAGTATTATGATAGGCATATTGGTGAAAACCTGTATACAGACGACAACGTTGAAAAAACATGGAAACTGGCCCTGCAGCAAGTAACACCGGAAATATGGTCTAATACGGTTACTAAAACCGAAAACTTAATTATGGATTATTGGCAAAAGCTTCAAAATATTAGGAAGCATTGTGTAGTAAATAATATTGTAATAAACTTAGCAGAAGATGATGAAACTGACAGCGAGAACGAAGACAGTGATAGTGAAATGACGATGAATGTGGTAATGAGGAGATATCAATATAATGTAACAATTATAAAAAATAAATGGTTTAGAACCCTGACTTCTTATTTAAAAGTTTACATTTGAACAAAAGGGAGCTCATTATTCCATTGTCACCAAACAATACTTAATGGTGTTGTTTACCTGTTTATTGCTCGAGGCGATTAGACATGCCCAATATTTTAGGTAGGTATAATATAAAATGTTAGAAGAGGACAACACTATAAGAGTATGTGATTTCTGAAATTAAGCGCTAATCACTTAACCGCAAAGCTACAGCGAAAATACTATACAAGTTAATCATCTGTTTTGTGACATTAGCATATTTTAAAGATGTCTCAGCCAATAATCTGTCACGTCCGCCGTGTCCGACAGCTCTGTGAGCTGCATCAATAACATCATACAATTCCTCAGCAGGAATATAGTACTTTATGTTATCTTCACTACGGGCTACAAGTTTTTTAACAGAACCAATGTTTAAAATCGAAAACCTTTTCAATCGCCTGTGATGAAGTGGTGTCTTGATTTGAGCTTTTTCAGCCTCTTCCACTTGTAGTATAAGCTCTAAGTATTTATCCTTTGTTAAAACATTAAAATGAGAAGATTTTATACTTTCATTTTGCACAAGTTCTTTTAAAACCGCTCTCTCCATTCTAACTGATCAACTTTAACACTACACGATGGCTCATCCATAATAACAATATAAAAACCACAGTAAACTTTTAAACTACCTTAAACAATCAAATTAATATGGCTTCACGGATTGCACGTACACAAGTCACAACACGAATGCACGCAATGAGTGAATAGACAACAAAGCATTGCTAGAAAGGGGCGCGGAAGGGCATTAACAGGTTCGAACGTGTTTATTTTGTCACTTGCAACGATTTAAACAGTTCGGCCTAGACCAAACTAGTTAAGCCTAAAGTATTTAGGCCAAACTAGATTGTCCTGGGCTAAACTAGTATATCCTGATACGCGTAGGATAAACCGGTTTGGCCTAGGACAAACTAGTTTGGCCTGAATTCGGGTTTGGCCGTTAACATATGCAGTGCTAAAAGTAAAACCGGACAATCTTAAACCCGTTGGTCTCCTTCAGGCTCCAGTTACATCGCAACGATTTGAAGTGTTAGCGGTTGATTTATTTGGCCCGTTACCAGAGACGAGCAGCGGTGAAAAATTGATTTTTATCATTAAGGACACCACCAGAAGGTGGGTGGAAATATTCGCTCGTACGGCAGCTTCTGCAGAAGCTTGTGCGCGCGTGATAATTAACGAAGTGATACTCCGGTACGGAACTCCGCGATGTGTTGTTAGCGACAATGGCACGCAATTCGCTGCCGAAATAATGCAGCGTATAGCTTACGTTTTAGGTTTTACGCAAAATTTAGTGTTGCTGTATCATCCTGAAGCAAATCCTGTAGAGCGAAGAAACCGCGATTTAAAAACGCAGCTGGCAATTTTAACCGGCAACGACCATCGAAAGTGGAACGGAAACTTACCGTCAATTTGATTTGCAATAAATATCGCGCGAAATAATGCCACCGGTTATAGTGCCGCTTATCTATGTTTTGGCAGAGAATTACGAACGCCCGGCGAAGTACACCGCGATTTACGTGCAACAGTTCAAAACGATAATTTCACTAGTGAAACAAATCGTTATCTATGCGTGTTGGTCGACACCTTGTGCTTCTGTTTTCTACAATAAATAATTCGAGTATCGCAATTCATTACCCTCATCAGCATTACCCGCAGTTCGCAACAATATTAAATAAAACATTCTGGATTGTCAAGGTTACAGAATGTCTTTCTTTGATCCTCACTCATTTATTTTAAGCACACTTTATTAAATCCAATTATTGTTGTTAACCTGCATTTTATAATGAAATTTAATTTGAGTTCAAATTTTTTTCTAATTATTAAAGTTGCAAGGTGTTTTAACGTTGCTTTCAAATTCTTTCTAATGCGTCGCAAGATTCCTGATTGTCTTGTGTGGCTGGGGAAGAAGTCAACCACAATTACTATTTTGCATTTTTATAGGAAACGATAGGTGCTGTTGTGTTGACATTCACAATTCCTTTAGTGCCCATTTTATTTATTTTATTGTTGATTTTTTAATTTAATTATTGTACTATACAATAAATAGATACATTCTGATTTAATACTGGCAATTGTGCTTGCCATATTGTATAATTTATATTTCAATATTGATTAAATTTTTTTTAAACAATTTTGTTTTATTTCTTATTGTTGTATACTCAGATCATAAAAACAATTAAAATTTGTACTACATATTACATAATTTTATATAAATAATATGTATTCATTTTGTGTACACATAATTTACATTTTTTAGAATAAAGCAAAAATTCACATCATTTTTACAAAATGTATGTACCTAAGCTTTGCAAAGAATGTGTTTTAACTAGTGAATGTGAATTTTTGAAGCTATTTGTTGGAAAAAGGAAAGGATTTTAATAACTCCTAATTGTAAAAAATATTTGGTTTGAAACAAATAACAAAAACACATGCATTTGATGTGTAGAATATAAAATTCCTAACATCATGCACTTCGGTTTATGTCAATTTTAAAATAAATTCTACCTTCTAAAAATACAGTTGTATTTTGTACTGTGTCAACAAAGAAAAGTAAAGCGAAAGGTTGAATAAAATAAATGTAAACCTCTGTTAAAATGAATCATATTTCGTTGACACAGATCCTAAAGAAGTTGATTTCAACAAAGGTGAGATTGCAAAAAAATATATAGTTTTAAAGTGTCGTTCTTTGTGAAATAAGTATGAAAGAAGCACCGATAAACACAGACAAGGTATAAAAGTAATTTAAATACGTTTATTATGAACGAATTATAAATAAGTTTTAATTTATTTTAATATGAATATTAAGTAGGTAAATATGGAGTCGAGTAAAGAGCCTCGATAGAATAGAAGGCGATATTTATTTTAAATGCCACCCAAAAGTAAAGTAACAACTGCGTTTTTGAATAATTTATGATAATAATTACCATTTAAGTGATGTTAAAAGATCAAATGACATAACTCTCATTAGCAAAACTTTAATTATTTGCCATAAACATACAGAGGTAAATACAATTTCCAATAGAGATGATAATACCCTGAATGAGTCTGCAAAAGTACTGCCCAAATAAAAACTGTACAAAAAGAACAAATAAGAAAAGAAATTCTTGAAGAACTTTCTAAGGAAACTAATATAGATCAAAAAATAAAACTAGATCTGGAAAATGTTGCTGACATTTATTTATTTATTTTATTTATTTATTTATACATCGTCCATCATAGTTAAAAACTATTTTAGATTTGTCCATACGCATACACTTATATATATATATATATATATAAATAATATCACATTAATTTTGCGAAAATCTGTTATAAGAAAATATCACAATAATGTAAACAATACTACTTACAGAAAAATAATAATAACAGTTATTAAAGCTGTATGTCAGCAAGTACAAATTCATCGTGGGAGTGAAAAAGCATTACATTTTAGAAATTTAGTAAGAACACCCTTCAATTTATTAGTAGGCATCAATCTAATATTTATTGGCAATTTATTATAAAACTTTATCCCAAATAATTACTACAATTTTGTGATGTAGTAAGTCGTACTTTATTTAAATTAATGTTCTTACTAAATCTAGTACCATAATCATGAAAATCAGTTGGTGACTGGTAGTTTAAAATATTGTCTTTAATATGGAGGATGGAATTTAAAATGTAAACACTTGGCAGGCTTAAGATTCCAAGTTCGGTAAACTTGTGTCTACAGCAAGTTCTATACCCCAAATTACTCATGATTCTAATTGCACGTCTTTGAATTGCAAAATTCGTTTAACATCAGAAGAATGACCCCAAGAAGTGATAGCATAGCTCATGATTGAATGAAAGTAACCGTAATAAGCGTTAATTAATACCTCGTTGGAGACGATAGACTATAATGATCTTAACACATAACATACTTTCGCTAACTTAGAAGCAACCTGACAACATTGCTCAGACCAATTTAATTTGGGGTCAATACACACACCTAGGAAATTAATTTTATTAGGATTACAGACTTCGTTTATTCGTTTTAAAGTAAAAAATACTCTTCTGTGTTTTTCAAAATTAACATATAATCTATTGTCAATCAGCCAATCTTCAAAATTTTTGAGTAAATTACAGGAGTAATCAATCAGATTATTACATTTATATAATAAAGTGGTATCATCAGCGTAAAGAATCATCTCATTGTGATTACTTAAAGTGGTAATGTCATTGAAATACACCAAGAAGAGCACAGGACCAAGTACCGACCCCTGTGGTACACCGGTAGAAATTTGTTTAAAATCAGATTTACAATTATTGAAGTATACATATTGAGATCGATTACTCAAATAAGATTTTAATAGCAAAATACTTTTGTGTTCAAAATTATATTTGGAGAATTTACGTAGAAGGATAGAATGACTTACGCAATCGAATGCTTTTGTCAAGTCAAAAAAATTAGCAATACACATTTTATTGGCCTCGAAACATTCCAAAACCGTATTGGTTAGTTTCAGAATTGCACTAGAAGTGGATTTATTTTGACGGAAACCGAATTGGCTATCAGAAAATAGATGATTCTCTTCAAAGTAATGCATAATTTGATCTTTTAAAACTCTCTCAAAAATTTTTGAAAACACTGGTGTAATGGACATTGGTCTGTAATTTGAAATCTCGTCCTTATCACCCTTCTTATACAAAGGGATGACCTTAGATACCTTCAATTCATTAGGGAATGTTGATTCTTGTATACAGGCATTAATAATTTTGTTAAGGGAACAACAATGACATTTAACACAGTTTTTACAACATTAACAGTTATACCAAAATGATCTTTACAACCGCTGTTATTAATTGCTGTTATAATATCACGTACCTCATTATATGATACTTCGCGAAAAGCAAAAAGACAGATATTTGTTTATATTGTAATTATGAAAGTAAGTAATCGGATCGTTTTTCTGAACAGGAAGAGCTGCACTGATCTTATCAGTTTCAACAAAAAAATTGTTAAACTGATTAGGGTTAATATTTTGTGTATTCTGATAAGTATCAGTGTTACGTTGTTTAATGACTTGCCATATAGCTCTTGATTTAGAGACTGACGATTTAATGAAAGCATCATTGGCAGCAATTCTAGCTTTTTGTAATTCAAATTTATAGAACTTACGATATTTACTTACAAGTTTTACGAGTATTATCATCTTTAAACCGTCTGTAGTGTCCATTCAGAACTAATAAGACATCATGCATATTCTTTAAGCGACTGTTAAACCAAATATTGGCAGTTCTACATCGTGTTGGTTGCTTTTGCACTTTAATAGGAAAACTAGAATGAAAGCAATTAATACAAATATTTAAAAAGCTTGTGAATGTATCTTCCACTGACAAAGATTATCACCCATAAACGACCAGTCATAACTTTCAAGCATATTGTACATAGTAAATTTACCCAAATTTGTTATGGGCCTATAGGGTTTAGAAATATTATTATTAGGTTTAGAAGTGTAAGTGGAAAAACGAATAACTTGAGCGAAATGGTCTGATATTCCTGTGTCAAAAACACGTGTCTTAAAATTGAAACCTTTGTTGAAATTAACGAAAATATTGTCGATGCAATTATTGAATCTCGTGTTTGAAAATCTAAAAAAAGAAATTGTACTGGTTGAGAAAATTAATGACAAAATACCAATTCTTCAGGATTCTTTAACAAGAGAAAAAAGAAAGCAAGAGTATGAAAATTGTTTTTCTATTTTGCAGCAAAAGTGATTTCATAAAGTTTTACTTTATAAAACGTAAATGACGTCATTTGCGTATTATAAAATCCTTTATTTCACGCAACTTTTAACATTTAACAGTTGATAACTATAAGTAACTAAATATTGACATTTAAGGGATTTTGACATGCGCAACAAGAAAGTCCTTTAAATTTGACGTTAAACGTTAATTATACACATTGTTCTGGTACTCTAAAATGCGAATTTGTGCAGTTTGTAACAAAGGGATAATAAGGATATTTCAAAATTTAGGTAAGACTTCAAACTTAGAAAATGTGTTTTACTAATTTTATTTTTTTTTAGAATTATGCAACAGCGATTACAACTCTGGAAGCAAGTCATTAGCAAACTGAATGAGAACGAGGAGTAATGATTAGAAAAATGTAAATCAATTTTGTTTAAAAACCAAAGGTAAAGGTGCAATTACTTAAAAATACTACAATCCTCAACATATCGCTAAATAGTGAAAAATTGCATCTGCTTATTTATAGTGCAACTGTTTGATCGCTTGCATAAATCAGGATGTTCCACGATTAGATGCTTAAGTATGGGTTCTTGACTTTCTTTTAAGGTGAAAAGATCTAATAATCATGTATTCTAAAATCAACCGTTACAAAGCTTTTCAAAGTTATTATCTTCAAAAAATAACATTAAGTGAGTAAACAATTTTATTAAATAAGTACACTAGTTAGTTTCACAAAATGGGCAACTACATGTTATTTTCAAAATGATATTCTTGATTAGCTAGGCATGTTCTCGCCTTTCATGATATTGAGGTAACAGAGCTCATAACAAAAATTCTTTTTACAGATGGGGCTACGTTTAACCGAGAAAGAATAGCAAACAAAAAAATTCACATGTTTGGGCGCTTGAAAATCCACCGTTTTTCTATTAATGTCTGCGCAATATTATCTTGGGAATAAATTGATTGGGCTATATTTGTATTTAAAGATTGCTTGACGTAAATGCCAATAACTTTGTAGCGATTGATATTATACACTACATGCTTAATGCAACTTTTCATCCATACACTCATGAAATTTAAAACTTGGACACCACAATTTCTGTAAACAAAAGTTTGCACATTGTGAAGCGGGCTTAAGGGTATCATTTACAATTCTAACAGCAGGTAGTCTCAGCAGGGGTTATCTTATAGAAGGACTGTAGAATGAATCATTACACTAAGCACGTTTTAGAAAATAGGTAATTTACGTTGCTTACTTAATTTTTTCTTTAAAGAATATATTTGAAGGTATCGCTAATTAAACACCATAGCTCGATTAATTATCGAATCAAAATTTTGTTTAGGAAATGTTTACAAAATAAAATTAGAAATAATTTTGATTTAAAAAACGTCTACAAGCAATAACTTTTAAATTAAATCAAAAAACTAAACATGGTTATTTGGGTTGACTGATTATTACTTATTTTTAAATAAATCTAACCTACTAATTATTGTAAGTTATTAAAAAAATCATTAAACTCTCTATTCATAATATTTAGTCCTTACAAAATGTATATTTTATGACGTTTCATTTTTTCTGTAGTTAATATAAAAAGTGAAAATAAAAACTAAGGCAATTCTTATTGTCAACGTATATATTTAGTTTTTGACAAGAATTTATTACATAATTATAATTAAGATACCAAGTTATAGTTTAAAATTAAATGAAAACTTTTTTTAAATAAAGGTATTACTATATAAATAAATATAAGAAATCAATAATGGGTGTGACCTCCATTATTATTGATACATTCTTGGAGGCGTCTGCTCATTGACGCTATCAAGGTATCAATATAATTAATATTAATCGTTTCCCATGCGGTATCAATGGCTGCAATTAGTGCATTACGGTTTACTGGTATAAAATTTGGCCCTTGTTGTCTTCGGATAACAGCAAGTATTCGAGCCCAAACATTTTCGATAATGTTAAAATCTGGGCTTTTGCTGGCCAGGGTAACAGCTCCAAGTTATTTGCTTGTATCCAGTTGCGCACAACCTGCGAAGTATAGGGTCATCATATCCCGATAGTTAATTATCGAATGTTCCAAGAAAATATGTGTAAATAGTAAATGGAATCTACTAACGTAACGTTAAGTCGTTAATTATAGTTACATAACTCTCCTTTCATAAGATATAGTTCATATTAATATGCTTATTGTAAAGCTTCGTACACACCTGAACAACAAACCGAGGAACAAACAGAACAACGAACCGAACGGCAATCGGAACAGGTTTGGACGAATCTAAACAAAACGGCGAACAAATTTATGCGGGAGAATTAAATTATTTAATTAAATTATTTATTTTTGTCCTCCCTTTTGTGGGTTTGTTGTGTTTTAGGTAATATTATGGAGTTGACAGAAGAAAAATGTTTTAAATTAATCAGTGTTTAAGAATGCAAGAAAAAATGATGTCCCTATTAGCATCATTTGGGCGGGAAATTTCAAAATAAAAAAAAGCGAAGTAAATTATAATTTTTACTCTTCTTTGTGCGTAAAAATTTGGTTGGCACTATCTTCTTGTTTTCCGCAATTTTCTCTTCTCAATAATAAATATATATGAACTGAAAACTACTGAAAATAATTATGGGAACAGCACAAACGTTCCGTTTGTTGTTCGGATTGTGGAAATCATAAAAGATCGTTTGTCGTTCTGTTTGACTTTCGGTTCGTTGTTATGTTTGTTGCTCGGTTTGTTGTTCAGGTGTGTACGAAGCTTTACAACTTGGCGAATAAAGATTAGTTTGTGATGTAATATTAGAAACACAAATTTATATCATATCAAATTTATGACAACTTAAAAACCAAGAACGTGTATGTTATTGCTAAGAAATTATTAAGGAAAAAGCGCAATTGCAGTGTAAATATTTATAATTAGATATTTTCGAAAGTTTATAAGTCCTCTATTGTAATCTTAATACTTAAAAGAAAATCCTGTCCATTAGCATTATAAGGAAATGGCTTTTACTTTATGAATAAGTTTCAATAACAATAGAATATCCTTGCTTGTTTAATTTACTTCCTTTGAGTCATATTGCTCTAAGGGTTGTTACATTGGTCATTAGAAGTATGTAATAAATAAACAATTACCTACTGTTTGAGAAAGGGTAGTGTGAACCAATAAATAAAGTAAGAAATGTAAATTCCATTTTAGTTTAAAATTTCAAGTGTTGTGAAAATGCCACCTCATCTCGGTGCTGATTTGAAAGCGCGGATTGTTTCGGAATTAGCGGCGGGCCGTAGCGTGCGTGAAATTTCACGTATGTTAGATATACCAAAAAGCACCGTAGGGCATTACCGAGTAAAATGGAATCTTGAACACACTTTAGAAAGAGCCATCGGAAGTGGTTGACCTAAAGTATCTACACGTGCTCAAGATCTCGAGTTGTTTCATTACGTAACAGAACAACCAGATAGACTACTAAAAGTTTTTAGAATGGAAGGAACTCGTTACGAAAATAATCACATATGTCCTAAAAAATGAAGTGTCTATTTTTCTGTGAATGTATGGGGTTATGAAACCTTCAGTCGAAGTGTTTTATGCAGACGAAGATTATATTTTCCAACAAGTAGGTATTCTTACTTCACTATACTTTCTCCAAAAAATAGTTCGGGATCTGTTGAATTAACATTTTCATAATGTATTTTTGTTGTTAAAGGACAACGCCCCTATTCATACTTCGCGGGTTGTGCGCAATTGGATACGAGAAAATAACTTGGAGCTGTTACCCTGGCCAGCAAAAAGCCCAGATTTTAACATTATCGAAAATGTTTGGGCTCGAATACTTGCTGTTATCCGAAGACAACAAGGGCCAAATTTTATACCAGTAAACCGTAATGCACTAATTGCAGCCATTGATACCGCATGGGAAACGATTAATATTAATTATATTGATACCTTGATAGCGTCAATGAGCAGACGCCTCCAAGAATGTATCAATAATAATGGAGGTCACACCCATTATTGATTTCTTATATTTATTTATATAGTAATACCTTTATTTAAAAAAAAAGTTTTCATTTAATTTTAAACTATAACTTGGTATCTTAATTATAATTATGTAATAAATTCTTGTCAAAAACTAAATATATACGTTGACAATAAGAATTGCCTTAGTTTTTATTTTCACTTTTTATATTAACTACAGAAAAAAATGAAACGTCATAAAATATACATTTTGTAAGGACTAAATATTATGAATAGAGTTTAATGATTTTTTAATAACTTACAATAATTAGTAGGTTAGATTTATTTAAAAATAAGTAATAATCAGTCAACCCAAATAACCATGTTTAGTTTTTGATTTAATTTAAAAGTTATTGCTTGTAGACGTTTTTAAATCAAAATTATTTCTAATTTTATTTTGTAAACATTTCCTAAACAAAATTTTGATTCGATAATTAATCGAGCTATGGTGTTTAATTAGCGATACCTTCAAATATATTCTTTAAAGAAAAAAATAAGTAAGCAACGTAAATTACCTATTTTCTAAAACGTGCTTAGTGTAATGATTCATTCTACAGTCCTTCTATAAGATAACCCCTGCTGAGACTACCTGCTGTTAGAATTGTAAATGATACCCTTAAGCCCGCTTCACAATGTGCAAACTTTTGTTTACAGAAATTGTGGTGTCCAAGTTTTAAATTTCATGAGTGTACACAAAATTTAGAACCCATTTATATAAATTATTTTTTTTATTTTTTTTTTTAATTTTATTATATATTTTTTTAATTTTATAATTTTAAAGTAAAATTTTTAATAAAAAAATTTAAATTATTTATAAATTTTTAATATATAAAAAAAATATATAATTTTTAATTTTTCACCAAAATTTTTTTTAAAAATAAAAATAAAAAGAAAAAAATAAAAAAAAAAAAATAATAAAAAAATATTAAAAAAATAAATATAATATTTTAGGTACAATTTAAAAAAATAGACTATAAGTTTTACGACATCGAGTGTCGATTCGTGTTAGCGAATTATCAAAGGATTGACTTATGTAACTGCCTATACCTGTCGACAAAGTTGCTTAATTTAAAAATAGAGTTATTTGTTTATGGTGCAATTACAATTACACATTAACAGTGACATTGCTTGAATCCTTGGTATGAATTGTAATTCCTGGAGTATTTTGAACATTAATAACATCATTAGATACTAGCAGAGAAAAACATTAGATATTTGAGCGATTGGTTCTTTATTCGCTGGACAAGAAGAGGAGCAAGTAGCCTGTTCAACCGATATCATCAGTCGGAGTTGGAGAATTAGGGCTAGAGTTCGACAACATCTGTGCTACATCTAGTTTCTTTTTTATATTAGTATCGATGTATCCTTCTGCTACAGTAGAATTTTCTACCCTCCATGCCTCTTAATGGTTATTGAATCCCCCTTGATTAGCTAGTTCCGTTACACTGCTTCTACGGAAACAATGGCCAGTGTAAGCATCTGCATTTGGTAATTTTAAGAAACTTGCAATAATTTTAGGCATTTGACCGATTTTATTTATACCTATCGAGGAATTTATGCAATAACCATTTCTATATGTCATGAGCAACCTATCATTTTTGTATTTAGACGCACATTTACATATTTTTTTATTGAACTAATCCATAATGGATTGGTAATTGCAAACTGTCGAGCAATATTATTTTTGGTTTTTGGAATGTTAATCAGAATAACATCGATCTTTCAAAACGACAGGAATGAGTACCACCTAGAAGAAATGGATGGTATAAAATGGAAAAGCCTATGAAGATAAGAAAAATTATATTTAAAATGTAAAATTCTATAGCTGTACCTTGATTGCCAGGTACGTATTGTCATCAGCGAGTTCGATAAAATTGTTAATATTGTCAATGTCTAAGATTTGGGACTTCTTTGGTTTATAGTTTTTAAAAATGCTGTTAATTTACAGAAATTGACAATGTTAACATTGTTGTATACATTTATGCAAGTTCGCAACATGGAATACTTAGACCATAATGACAAAGCCTTGTATTTTTTGTAAGCAAACTGAAGTAAGCCAACATAATGTTTTCAGATATTAGCAAAACATTATTCTCTTTTAACCATTTGGAAAAAATTTGAAACTCCTTTTCGTAAATTAATCGCGACTTTTGGGTCAAAAGTGCATAATGTGACTCTTCGGCCAAAGCTCGCAATTCAGGTGGAGTACTTGAAATAGTTTCGTTACTCATTATAAGCAAAAGAAACAGAATGGAATTAAAGGAAAAAATGATTCTGAATTAACTTGAAGAAGTAAGCAAATGCATATATGTTTTAAAACTTTAAACTTTGAACCGTCAAAAATTCAATTTTACGAACATTGTTACCAACTAAAAATGCAAATATATATAATCCTATATTTTGAAAATTTCGATAAAACTATGAAATATTTGTTTTAAAATAAAGGCAAAATAGAAAAAATAGTATATGAAATTTCTAACATTCTGATGTAGTAAATTCAATAAATGCACAACCATAACCACAAACTGAACGAATGGCAAGGTTGATTATCAAAAAAGGACAAAGAAGATTTAACCAACATTAAGCAATTGGTCCAAATGATGACGCACTTTTGAACTGGCTTTAAAGATCTCCGGACATCACCCCCTGTAATTTTTTTTGGGATACGTCAAGGATCAAGTGTATACACAACCATTACCACAGAGCATACTTGAGATCTACTGACGGATTGCCAATGGCATCAAAACAGTCAATCAAGAAACTCCTGACAACGTATGGCGAGAGCTTGAGTTATAGGCTTAAGATCTGTCATGTCACAGGGGTCATATTGAACATTTGTAATTCTGAATACTTGCTATAAAAACTTTTGACTTTTCTTTCAAATGTAATTATTTGTTATATTTGTAAAACGAATAAAACTCGATTTATGTATGCTTGAAATCATGAACATTATTTGTAATAACCCTGTATGTAACATGCCTTGCTAAGTAATGATCACGTTGCAAAACATCTTAATGATTGGTGGACACATAATTCTTATGCATCCCAATTAAATAATATAATAATTGTGTTTTTCTTGAAGCCTCTAAAGCCACCCAATACAATTTCATTATATCGACCTATTTCATTAATGTGTAGCATAACAAAAACTTTTGAAAGAATGATTAGAAATCGATTAGAATGGCACTGCAAATTCAACTTGCTGCACACCGTCGAATTAATTTGCTTTCCATAAAGGTATGGGGACTCAAGATTCTATAGTTCATTTAGTGACAGACATACAGCTAGCTCTTTCTGCTAATAAGTACTTGACGTGTTTATTTGTAGATCTATCAGGAGTATATGACCCCGTTGACTTATGTATTTTGAGATCCAAACTTATTGACGTTGGTATATCGGAAAAGGCATCGTTAAATGTGGTAAATTTCTATAGTAACCTTAAAGTTTTATTACAGATTATAATAATTTGCTCCACGGACCTAAATACGCAAGCAATTGAATTCCCCAGGGTTTAGTATTAAGCCCTTTATTATTTAATGTTTACACTGCTAGTTTGCATGTGTTATGGGGAGATACGGTTAAATGTATTCAATACACAGATGATGTATATCTATATATCATTTGTAGCTCATATAGCAAACCTATAACCGACCTTTACAACAATATACATCTTCTAAAGCAATGGATGCTTAAATATGGGTTTGTACTAAACCTTGAAAAAACTGCTGTCGTTACATTTACCCGTCACAGGCTAAAACTTGGGAAATATATTAACGTTGAAAACATACAGTTACCTCTACGATCTACATACAAATATTTAGGAGTTATTCTAAATAGTAAACTGTATTAACATGTTGAGGTACATCTCAAAAAAATGTGGAGCAAACCCAACCATGTGCATCCAATTTTATAGACAATATATTTGTCCTATTTTGGACTACGGATGCGTTGTTTACGGTTTATGTTCTAAAAACTAATTTATTATATATTGACCGCATTCAGTACAAAGCTTTAAGAATATGTGTAGAGCAATGAGATTATCTCCAACAAATGTAGTACTAGCAGAAGTTCAAGAACCCCCCTCTATGTTTAAGACAACAATATCTAACACCGAATACAATTATTAAATGGTCGGTGTATAATAGGCTATGCATTAAAAACTCCATCAGTTACTATTACAATTTGTCACAAATAAATTCTGGCGTACAAAAAACAATTTTCCCTTGGTAGATGCCTATGAAGATAATCCTAATATCATTTAACACAGGATTTCAAACTACATCCTTACTTCTCATAGAACTTGTCGCATAATGTAAATCAAGGTCATAACTCCTAAATATACAAATAATGAACATATCGACAAAAAATAATATTTACTGAAATGTTAAGTAAAATATCGTGATTACATACATAAAAATATACAGAGGTGTTTCTGAATAATGTGTAGATGGATGGCTTTACCAGAGATTCTCTGGTTAAAAATAGACCGCTTTGACACCAATTTTTCTTATAATGAAAAGTGCACCATAAGGGCGCCAGAGGAGCGTCAAACTTTCCAAAAAAATATTCACTTATATTTGGGATAACTGGAGAACTGATTTGATGCATTTTGTTTCCCTTTCGTATGCTGGTTGTCTGCTTCCGAAGACGTTTTTCTGTGTATTGTGAACAAATTCCTGATGCCTCTTTCATATAGGCACTGTCAAATAAATAATAATATGTTTTTGCAACCGTCAACGATACAATCAAAATAATTCTGACAAATAAAAATGAACAATTTGAAAACTTTTTTCTCTCTTGATAAATTGTACTAATGTTAATGGTTCGATCGGAAAAAATTAAAATCATATGGCTACAAGCCGCATCCATACGCTTAGAAATTCAAGTAGACTGCTAGGAAGGTTATGCGATTATTTCAATCGGATTTGGGAATCTTTCTGCGTAAACCCTTACGCTCTCCCGACATTGCCACTGCAAAAGCCCAACACTAATAGCATATCAGTCTGTTCGGCAAATGTGTAGACCATTTTTCAAGCAGTTAATAGAAAAAATAGAAAGGTGAGCAATCTTAGAAGATCCGGAAATGAATGTTACAAATGATAGATTTGATCGCACAGCTTACTAGCAGTCTACTGAATTCTAAGCGTATGGATGCGCTTTTGAAGGGGCATGACTTTAATTTTTCTCATCGAACTAACTTAACTTATTAGCGCTAATTTAACAATAAAGAAAAGTTTTTTCAGATTACATGTTTTATTAGTCAGAATTATTGTGGTTTTGTATCGTTGACGGTTGTTAACATATTATCATCTATCTTACACGGTGCCCGTATAAAAAGCGACCTTTCTTGGCATTAGAAATTTGTCCACCTTACACAGAAAACGTTTTCGGAAGCAGACAACCAGCATGCCTTTAGCGGGAACAAAATCCGTCAAAACCGTTTTCAAGTTGACCACAATATACATCTTTCGCGAAAGTTCGATCAATCTCTGGCGTCCCCATGGTGCCATTCTCGGTTAGGCAGGTAATTGGTGTCAAACGGCTATTTTGAGCCAGAGAGACCTCTGGTAAAGCCATGCCACACCTTTCAGAAACTTACCCTATATGGATGGGTCAAAAAATAATAACGGAACGGAAGCCGTTTTTTGTGTATACAGGTTGATTGTAAATTCAGGGCTACTTGATTTACTCATTTATTACCCTGCTAACAGACAAACGTTTATTAAGAAAAGTTTTACAAGCATACAAGATGAGTATTTTTCAAACTCTAAACTCCAAATGCATTAGTCTTTACAGCCTCCTAAAGATTAATTGTACCTACCGAAAGCATCTCTCATAGATTGAGAATAATAAATAACTAAATTTATTAGTAACTTTAGCGTTTACTTGTGCTATAGATTTTTAAAGAAAATTTATAAAAGAATCACTTTAGCCTAAAAAATATTACATGATTCAATTAAAAAATAAAATTAAGTTGATGTAATTTCCGCTTAAAAACCGGAAGTCGGCTATTTTTATGCAAAGTTTGGAAAAATACTCATCTTGTATACTTAGTAAAACTTTTCTTAACACGTTCGCTGCGCATAACTTTCTCATGAGAACCATCTCTAGTCGTTACCCGAGTGCGCACGACTCTCATAGGAGCCAAGCAACTTACTTTATTAAACGGCTTAGTTTAAAGCCAGCGTTGTACTGACGTTGATGTACGTATGTGAGCGTGTAAGGAACGTTTCCGGACATGCAGAGAATTTTTGCCGTTTGCGATTTGCTTATATCGATCTCCTGTGAAATGGCGGACGATGGGGCGGGTCCGTCAAAAGCTAAAAACCAAAACTAGCGATTTAGAAATGAAAAGAAACTGACTGACTGACGTTGGATGCAACTCCGACGAAGACGGCGATGTTTTTCCTAAATTGGGTATTTTGAGTGATACTGAATCAGATGGTCTTCTCGAACAAGGTGTGTCTGATTCGGAAGAGAATCCTACAGACGATGATGACGAAGACAACAAAGGTAAATAAAAAATAAATAAATATTAGCCACAATAAATGTAAAATTTAAAGATTTTTGTTGTCATGACCAAATTTCTCTTTTACGTTTAGTTCCTGAAGTAGCTTCACAGCCGGAGGTTGCAGATGCCGATGAGCCAGCGGTTGCTGATTTTGATGACGGTATTCCAAACTGGACTGATGTCTCTACGAATATGAAAGATTTCCCTTCTTCAAGAACAATGAACTTTTAGTGCCGATTCACTAACTCCTTCTGAACCCATTGATTATTTTCGGATGATTTTTGACGACGTGCTTCTCAATCTTTTAGTTAATGAAACTAATCATTATGCTGAAGAGGTTTTTTTGGAGAAGGGATTACGGAAAAGTCGCGAATCACGCGATGGAAGTGTGTCACCGTAGACGAAATGTTGACTTTTGTAGTGTTATTGCTACATACAGGGACAATCAAATTGAATAGGCTTCAGGATTATTGAAAGGTCATCCGTTATTCAATCTAAAGTGTTTTTCAGCACATATGAGCCGTGATCGATTCCTTTTGATATTGCGTTGTCTTCATTTTGCTAAAAATTCTGATACCGAAGGTGGAAAACGTCCCAATGACCGATTATACAAAATAAGACCCGTGATAAATTTTTTCAACAATAAGATTGCATCGATCTATTATCCAAACAAACAACTTTATCACTCGATGAATCTATGGTACTCTGGCGGGGACGATTGTTTTTTCCGCCAATATATAAAAAATAAACGCCATAAGTATGGGATAAAACTATACATGCTCACCGAACCAAACGGCATTGTTCTGAAATCAATGGTGTATACTGGGGCCCTGGATGATACTGGCGGAAAAGGCCACACTAAGAAGGTAGTTCTAGAATTGATCAAAGATTATTTGGACCAGGACATGCCATTTACATGGACAACTTTTACAATTCTTATGAACTCACGAATCATCTCACCAAACGGGGAACTTACTGCACGGGAACACTTGGTTCCAAACGAAAACTATAATCCTCAAGAAGTTATTGCCAAAAAATTAAAAAAAGGAGAAACAGTCGCTAGATATTCCAATAATATAATGATCGGTAAGTGGAGAGACAAACGTGATGTTTTGTACATAAGCAACGAGTACAAAAATGAAATGATCCAATATATTGACAAGAGAAATCGTCATAAGGAAAAACCTGAACCCATTTTTTTATTACAATCCAGCACATGGGTGGTGTTGATCGCCAAGATCAACTCAATTCATACTACTCGTGTGAAAGAAAGTCCATCAAGTGGTATAAAAATTGGGTATATACCACTTTTTCTAGCTCATGCTCCTCAATGCTTATTTGCTGCATAAAAAGTATTCTGGAAGTAAACTATCAATGTACAATTTTCGAATATCGCTTTTGAGCAGTTTTCTTCCACATTGAGGAAGTGAGGAACGCCGATGCCTGTACAGAAGGAATGCGCTGCAACATGTAGCTTACGAAAATTGATGAAACAAGGAGTGATGGAAGAACAAAAAGGAAGCGTTGCGGAGAATGCTCCAAAAATAAAGTTAGAAAGCAGACATATATACCACTGCGAACAATGCCCAGGACAACCTGGATTTTGTGTTGGTGAGAATGTTTTGCAAATGCTCACAAGTAAAATGGAAATTAGGCAAGTAGTGGTGAGGATGTTTAGGATGTTTTTTTTTGATGATTTTTTTAGTTGATAACAGTTACCCTTTTTAGTTTTATGATATATATGTAGATAAATTTATGTTTTTCAAATATTGTTTTGATCATGTCTGCCCTATCCAAACATCAAAACTTCTTTGGAATTTTATCCGGCTCCGATAAGAGTCGGTCAGCACTGAGCTAGAAATTCTGGACCGGGTGCGCATGGCTCTCAGCAGAGTCATAGTCCAAAAACTAGCGTACATCTTGTATATACCATTTTCATTGATGCTGCTCGACTTCTGATTCCCAAACTAGCACTATTTAAAAAAAACATTCAGCGCTCCTGGGAGGTAACCCAAAGTCTAAATAGTCGCCGCGAAAGTGTTGATAAACTTTTGTCTATCTTGAATAATAAAAGTGTATGAATTAAGTTGTTACTAAATTTACAATCAACCTGTGTATGGCAGCAATCTTGACTAATACCTACAAATTATGTAATCATTCTTAGAATTAGTTAATAACTATTAAAAAAGAATGTTGTAACGTAAACATAGGGGATATAAAAAAACAACAATGCACTCTGAACCAAAAAGGCTATGAAATAGTATATACCTTTCCATACACCAATATTTTTCTCATATTTAAAAAAGCTCAATGTCTAGTTAAATGGGAAAAGTTTGGAAAGAATACGTCACCTCAATAAGAACAATTATACCCTCTTAAATCCTTTTTACTACCAAAAGACAACGATATCTCATACAATGTAAATACCAGAACAGAATCTATTCCGGCGGTTTAATAACGATCGCTTCAGAATAAAACTCCGTAGATTTCCAACGATTTACACAAGTTTGGAATAGTTCCTTCAAAGTGTATGTGACAGTGATCATTCTTCTGTGGGTGATTTCAATCATGTACGGTTTTACTGTGCAAAATATAGAAATACCAGAAACACCTTTATAGAAGAATGAGCAAACATCCAATTCCATTGCAATATCATATTTACTTAGTTTGCAAAACATTAACCTACAACATTCTTCACTACCTGCAAAAGAGATCATATTAGAAAAAGATATATTAATATAAAAAGTAAAGCAAAACAATCAATAACAACTGTGGTTAAAAGACTCCAACTCGAGACCAATAAATAAATAAATAAATAAGTAATAAGAACAGCTATATAACAGCAACTCAAAACTATATAACCAACAAATGCCAACAAAACTTAAAACTTTGTGAACCAAGGAACATACCATAAAATCTAAAACCAAAGATACGGATACAACATAATGTTTAGGTAAACTCAATAACTGATGAGAATGTATTTGCTTTACAATCTAGTTATTTACAGTAACACAATCAAAGACCATGATACCTTGCATTTACTAGATTAGTATTGCTTGATTAGTTTTATTTTTTATTTTTTTTTTATATGTATGAAGCGGACCTACACACAGATAATTTTAATTATCTCTGTAGGTATTACATTTATCTATACTCTGTAATATTTTCTGGATTAAATTAAATTAAAAAATTAAACACAATTACAAAAATCAAGATTTTAAACAACTACAATCATGTCTTCTCATTCTTGTAATTGCAAAAACCATCACTCATTTAGTGCTCCGTTTACATTGATTATAACTTTACTTTTATAACAGAAGAGCATAAAATGTAAAGTAGTGAGAAATTTTAAATATCTTTTTTAAAATGTAAGGAAAAACTTTATGGTTAAAGGGTTAAAAGGTTTAAAACTTGAATAAAGTAAATACTGCGGTTGGTTGTTTGAATTCGACGTTATAACTAATGCAAGGTAAAACCATACGTATAATTACCCCAATTCTTTTTATAATTTATAAATACTTACTTAACCACATACTAACTTTTGTTAATGTATAAAAATAAAACAAAATTTCTTTCTCTAATTTTTATGGGTAACTTAATGTAAGCACGTTATAAGATTTTTAAAATTAATCGTGGATTACTTTATTTTTCTAATAAGTGTTTGCCAAACTTACGTGCAATACAATTTTGTAAACTCTGAACTTCGATGAAGTCTTTTATTAAACTTAAAGTAGAAGCTACAACAAATAGTTTTCTAGTTGCGAAATATAATATTTAACTTTCTATCCGTGCAACTTTTATGTTTCCTTTACTGTAGATGTTATTTGTAAATTTTAATTGTGTCTGGTATGTGGTTTCCCCAATAAACCATTATTGAATGCTCAACTTTTAGTAAACTAAGCGCATTGAAAAGTTTTAAGCTACTTAAACTTTAAGGTTTTACAAACTTTTGTTTAACTGTTTGATGTATGAAGTGTTTATTTGTGAATCTTGTTTAGACACTTTTGCTTATTATAATCTCTCATTTACATTGGAATACAAGTTAGAGGTGTTGCAGCTATGAAATATGTAAAGAAGTGTCCGTCTTTTATATAAATTTGCATCAATATTTGCAAAGAAAAAGAAAAAACTCATTACCTTTTCTAATCTTTTTATTTACTTTAAGTAGTGGAATTTCTCACACACTCAGATATTATGAAATTTTTCTGTAATGAACAGAAGCATTCCTTTTCTTTTATATCAATAGAAATCGTTAATATATTTTTACGCACCTTTGGTAAAAGAATGAGATGTAAAAAAATTTTAAATTTAAAGATATTTTTTCTTATGAAACTTTTACCAGATTTTAAATGATAATAAAAAAGAAAAAATATTTAAAGGAGCAGTAATTTATTGTTTTTATTTTTTAATTGCCGTAATTTTTTTTACGGTTAAAGTATTTAAAACCTTTTAAAAAATTAGACGTAATTATTAGTCTCATCATGTTCCAACTGTAATTTTCACTAGTAATACACTAGAGGTTAATTTTCAAAATATTCATAAACTCCAGAAAATATCAAGATTTAATTTAACACCAAATTGTGTTTGAAAATTAAATAATTTTAAAATTTATTTTTCACGACATACTTAGGAAACGGACGTTTCCTCTCTAGAAATAAGTGAGGAAAATTGGTTTTTCCTGACAAGCGAGGAAAATAATGTCGTGTTACAAAAATGCCTCTTTAAAAAATGTAAGAATGTGTTATTAGAACTATATGCGCCTAAGTACTTAATTAAATAATTTAATTTAATATTCAATCAGGTTTGTTTAATTTAATATCTTATATTTCGACTCTTAAAAATTACTACCCTACAATTATTGGTTAGAATTACGCGGCTGCGCTATGACAGAATAAGACCTATTAAATATGACTCCTTTTATTTATATTGTTTTATTGGGAGAATGTCGTGGAAAAATGTTGTGTTTAATGCCTCACACGAAGCTTAGTGAGTCAGGCAACTCGAGCTCGAGTGGGAAAAAGAATCGCTTTCTTTACTTGTTGGACAAATAACTATTTTTTGACTCCCAACAAATGTTAATTTTTTATTTAACGAGTTACCAGCAAAAACATAGAAGGTTTAGTCGACTTGATTATTCAGTTACCATGACAACTTAAGTGAAACTTTAACATAAAAATTGTTTCAATTTTGAAACCGTCCAAGGACACGACGTAAAAAAATATATGGAAGCAGTTTACAATATTTTGCGCAGAAAAATTGTATGACTTTGATAGAGCGGATATACCTGTTGCAGGACCATTTTTCAAGATAATTGCAAATTTAATCCATTCTCTGACATAAAATTAGTGAACGCAAGAGCTGCAAAAAATGCTAAGCGTCGGAAGCTACAAATGCATCCAACAAAGAGTAAAGCAAGTTTATCCGCAGTAATCAAAAGAAGAACTGAGAAAGATGATTGCGCTGGGACACTCCGGAAGGATTGCAAAAAAAGTTCTTTCACATTGCTGCTCATGAATTGGCTTGGAGATGAAATAAAGGAGCTTCAGCCCAACAATAGAAAGTTTTGTGGATGAAATTGGTACAATTAAGAGAAACCAACAGGCCCCATTGAGTATAAGCCGGTTTTTCAACCAAGGCAGTAAGTGGCTAGTTCCGAATACACTCAATAAAGAAAGTATGCTTAGTTACTACTGTTGAAAAAACTAACAAGCAAGCGAGGCCACCCCATAAAAACAAACCGTTCCTTTTTAACTCCAAATTTAAACTGGCAGCACACCAATTCTAAAGGCTGGTACAAGAACCAGCCCCGATGGACAAAATACAATTTTTTTTCCTTGTTCAAATCATTGGCATCATTGATTGGAATTGACGTGGAGAAGATCAAGATAACAAATCTTCTGCAATCAGCTATTGCTGAGTCAACTTCCCAGCAAAACGGAAATTAGGAAATAGCAATTGATTAACATAACAGGACATAGTAGCAAGCACTCAATAAAACTATATCTGCACATAGATTCTGGCCATCATTGCTTCAACTTCTGCGAAGACAATTCAATAATAATTGCGGTTTTCTATATAAACAATAATTACTAACAACTAACAACGAATGCGCGCAATAATGATAAATAAAGATTCATAGGTGACTTTGATCCAAGAGATGTTTTTCAAAAAATCGTTTACTCATTTTCTTATTTGCCAAGATAAATATATGAAACCATATATCTTCAAAAAGCTAAAAAAAATGTCTAATCAAGCTGAAGTCATAGCCAAATATGGTTTATTAAAAAAAAATGCATATTTGGTCTGTAACTCTAAAACAAATTAGATAGTAATAAATTCGAGTACGCCATTGAATTGCATATAAAAAATGCATAAAAAATTAATTGGTTAAAATAAAAAATATTCAAAAAACAAAATGTTTTGAAGAAAACGTTATAAAACACTCTGTATCTTCAAACGAGTCGAGATTTCAAAATGCTGTTCAAACCATTGAATTTGTCTCAAAAAATCGGGTCAAGGATCCCGGAAACCACGGTTTTTCCTGTCAATTTAGGAAATACCTGATTCTCACATTACATCAAGTTAAGACACCCGGTATAGTCAAATAGTACATAGTTTTGAAATTTTAATTAATTCATTAAAATTGTACGTTACAATGTGTCGGGTGATCTGCTTTTAGGATATAATGTTTATATTATAAGGATTATGGTGCAAAACCATTGGTTTACCATCAGTTTTACTAAGTATGGATCGGTGTTTTTCTCCCAGTTGTTGGATAATTTTTTTTTAGTTTTTGGGTTATGCAGTGATAATTTTGTGTTACATTGGCAAAACTATTTAACCAGACTTGTTCCTCCTCTGTAACCTTCCGTTATTTAATAATTACGATGTATATTATTGACAAATATTTAACTACTGCCCGTTAGTATGTTGTTTTGCACTTACAATTTGCGTCCTTGACCGTCAAATTACGATTTTAATTTAATTCAATATGCGCGTTTTCGTATAAGAACTTTCACATTTACTGAATTATTTACGTTAATAACGTTGTTTGTTTTCCAATTTTGTTTACAATGTATAGAGTACTTAGTCTTTTATTGATTCCATTTATTTTTTGGTTACACACCTGATCTAGGACGCGAGATATTTGCCTTTTTTTAAAAAATATTAGCGCACAAATTCGTTTATTTCTTTTACAATGTTTCCATCAATGTGCACAGTGCACAGTGCGGTGTCGTACGCGGTTCACTTAAACACTAACCCTTAACGCGGGTCAACTAACTAAGCGCAGAGCGGCGGAGCACTTTCCCGTGTAGAGACGGACCGGTGCGGTAAACAATGGCTGGTGGTGGCTTTTTTTGCTTGAGAATCGTCCGGCGTGAGAGATCGAAACTCGACTTCCCCTGCAGCGTGTTGAAGTTTCTTTTCAACGTTTTTGTTCCTCTCGCTTTTAACTGGTGGAGGTGGAGGTGCTGGAGTCGCCGTGATTGTGGTCTGCCGGTAGGCCCATAGTAACAGTTTTCCCCCTTCAAGAGCGGCTCTGGCGGCGGCGTTTGGTGCGGGCCGTGAAAGAGTCCAGTGGTAGCACCTCTATCTCCTTAACGCGGTGTCCCATGCAATTGACAAAAATTGGGGGTCCGTTGTCCGATATTATTGCTTTTGAGTAACCGAACCTAGGGTAGACTTCGTTGTCTAGGAGGTCTATGCCAAACGATGATGGTCGCTTTCATCGTGGAACGCTTTTACCCCATTGACTGAACAGGTCCTGTCACGACTAATATCACTCGCTGGCCTTTAGCGTCGGGCACGTATGGACCCGTGAGGTCGACTGAGACTGACTTCCGCATGGCAATGTTGAGTCACGGGGTGGCTTTCTGTAGCAGGATCTTGGGTTGGACCTCGTTTGACTGCTGCGCAGACCCAACATAATCGGATCGTAGTCTTTGATGGCTCCGGGTGCCTGTAACCATCAGTATCTATGCTCAATCCCCCGTCGCGTTTCTTTGGTGCTTGGGTGTCCCGAGGTCGGAGAGTCGTGATAAGCGTACATGGAGCGCTCTCGCAGCGGCACGGGGACAAAAGAGTTTCGTTTCTGGGTGTCAGGGTTCAACAGGTCGACTAACACCGTTAAGCACTCGTCCGTGTGTACTTTGGTCGTCGGGCCGTTCTGGCTTCTGTAATTAGGAGACGCTTCCGGCGGGTTCGTTCGGGCCTTGTTTCTGACCTGGAGAAATTCTCTTGTAAGACAAAAGCGCGCGTGGTAAGCTGTCGTCGAATTTATTTCACTTCTCTTCGTCAATCCACCATTTTGCTGCGTCTTGCCTTGAAGAAATTCTTCGATTTGGTTCTAGTGTCTTTTATATGAATTTCTCTAGTTTGGCAAGAAATTCATCAGGGCATTCTAGCAAGTCGCCGCTGAATGGAGGGAGGAGGAGGGATTCTAGGTGTTCGACTTTCAGATCCGGTTGGGTTTGGGCGCCACTGGATGATTGACCGGCATCCAGGCACCGGGTGTCGAATTGCTTTTTGGCATTGGTGCGGAAGGAAGTGTCGGTAGCTTGTTAGAAGCGGTGGTTGCGGGTAAGCTGCTGGCTCGATGCACACACAAAAAAAAACCCACGCACAGGGCGCTAATTGTTACGAGTCGCCCTCGGCGAAACCCAAAAAATAAATGACACTTTGCGGCAGCAATGGCTGACAGCGTTGTCGTACGCGGTTCACTCAAATCACAACACTTAACGCGGGTCAACTAACTAAGCTGCAAAGTGGCGGAGCACACTTCCCGTGTAGCGGCGGAGCACACTTCCCGTGTAGCGGCGGACCGGTGCGGTAAAGAAAGGCTGGTGGGGATTTTTGCTTGAGAAGCGTCCGGCGCAGAGATCGAGACTCGATGTCCCCTGCAGCGTGTTGGGGTTTCTTTTAAACGTTTTTGTTGCCCTCGCTACTAACTGGTGGGGGTGGAGGTGCCGAAGTTGCAAATGATTGGGTCTGCCGGTGGGCCCATGGTAACAGTTTGAAAGTTCTATGAGCGGTACGGTGCATTTTTGATGGTACCGGCTTCCGTTGTCGTGTTGGAGGTTATTAGACGACGGCCAGCTCTTTTACCGTAAAAATGTTTGCTTAACACATAAAAAATTTTAAGTCAACTAATGAAATGAATTAAGTGGGTTTTTTTTAACTTAGTTTTGCTCTTTGAGCGGTTATTCCAAATTCTTCATCAGAAGGCTAAGAATTATTAATTTAGTTTGAGTTTTGTTAGTAACACTCGGTTGTTTCAGCAATGCGGTTTTATTAAAGAATTTTTTCACCAAGCATAAGAACTCATTATGCTTCTTACCAGTTCAAACAAAAACCTTTGGTGGTACATTTGTATTGACACGCTCATAGAAACATTTTAGTAGCTAAAAGTATTAATAATAACTGCCTTCTTAGAGTACTTTTTTAAAAAGAATTTTCTTTGACGACGTGTACTTTTTTAATGCACATTTTTAAAAGAATTTTTGCTTACCTTTGCTTTGTTTCAACAGTCTAAAGTAGTGGTGGGAATAGTTCTAGGCTTCCAGATTACCGTCTTTGGCAATTTAATTCACAAAGTATTTACTTTTTTCAATAGAACTTTTGCGTAATTGAATTTCATTGCGTTGCTTATTTATTGTAAATCGGTTTTTATTCTAAATTCATTTTGAACTTTTATGAATGATTTTGCTGGCGTAAAATTTTTGTTTTTTAATGACGTGAAGTGCTGTTGCGTTTATTAATTTAACCAGTCGCTGTAACTATGTGTGTTACGTTTTTAAAATTACAAGTTTCATACGAGGTCAACCCTTTTAGTTAGTGACCTAATAATCCCATAACGTTACTATTGAGTAACATAAACAATAATTATCATTTGTGCTAGAGATCTTTTAACTTTGTACATCAGAAAAATTCACGTGATTGATTACAAATGCAATGATATATCGTTCAATTTAAAAATTATGTTAACTAGTACATGATTAAAACGCTTTTTCAAATCTTTATTCCTTGCACATTTTGTTCGCGTTTTGAGATCATTTTACGATTAAAATCGTACTCAATCAAAGGTGAGTTAGGACACTACCATCAAATTTATTAGTAATCGGAGGTCAGGGTTCTACACCTCGATTTATCTCCTATTGGCGTCCACTGATTACTTCCATCAAATGTTTCTTATTTATGACGACCCAAATTTAATTCACGAAAGTAGATTTCTTGTGGACCACGCCCACTCCTCTGAGCTTACCTTTCCCCTTTTATGCTAACGTTGTGGATGTAACATCTCTTTGGTTGTTTATTGAAACAGTGTTCTATCCGTCTTATAAGAATAAAACTATCTGAAAACAAAATTAAGACCTCGTATAACGCCTAACAGAGCCAGCATGTTTGCTTGTTTATGTCATCTTACCACTCCCTTACCATAAGTATACAATACAGAGCACAGAAGGTTCGTGTCAACAATAGTGACTTACACAAAATGTGTTTTTGGCATTTACACTAATTTTGATGTGGCGCTTATAAAAACAAGAAATTTATATGAATTTGTTATATAACAATTTATTAATACTGGAGTTAGTGAACTTTCCAGTTTTTATAACGATGCGGCAACATTAACTTTACTGGTGAAATAGCGTACTGTAATGGATCTTATTTTACAGAACGGTATTCGTATTTGTTTTTTATCAACACGACTGTAATAGACGATTTTCTCCCGCTCCATAGGGCGAAAGGACAACTTTGTGTGTCTAACCACAAAAATTCTTGTTTTCTTGGACCAGAACTGAATTTTTGACATGTTTTGTTTATCAATAGTAGTACCGTCTTTATTTGTTGCAACATTGAGAAAAGGAATACTTGTTCTTACTGTTATGTAGATACTGCAGCTTTCGATCACACTTAGGTGTTGTTGTCTAGTTTGAAATAAAAGTGGATAACTTAATGAACATAGCTTGGCACTGTTGGATTAGGTATACATTTTCCCCCCAGCAAACGTCAGATAGCATGTTGAACAAATAATAAGAGCAAAAAAAACTTATTAAGTTGAAAACTTGTAACAATACAAATGAACATGGTCTACTTATTATTGAAAATGTTTCATAACGGTGTCACTCGGTAATACAGAAACTAAATCCCAACTTTGAAATTTTAAATAAATGCTCCAGTTTATTTATTTTGGTTTCCACATAAAAAATTTTACGTCTTCTACTACCAGGTTTAAGGGTAGCAACGAAAATTATTACAGAAAAATTAATGTTTTATGAAACATAAAAGCAGATAAGAAAACTTGTACAAGGTTGGACTATGTTTTTCAGTATTAGAGCATTTTTGAAATTTATCTCTAGGGAAGGTCCCCGGAATAACAGTAGTTAAGAAAAGTAAAATTGTCAAAAGAGTCATTTTTTTAAATTGCAACTAGTTTTTATATTTTAATTCAATTCATAATTTAATTGCCATCTGGTGCTTATATTATGTTCTATACTAAACTGAATAATTATTATGTTATCTGCTTTCTGCTATGAAATGAGTAGTAAATTAATAGTGTGATTTGCAATCTGTGCAAGTCAACTTTTGAAAGTTTCAGCATACGACAGGCAGCAAAACAGATTGCAAAGCAGACTATTGTTTTATATCATCAATAAAAGTAGAAGAAAGTAGATAACACAAAAAATAAAGTAGAAATAAAAAGCTGATAACACGGAAAATCATTTAATTTGGAAGATATGGAACATGATATATAAGCGAATAAGTAAATAAATTCTGCGTAGACAGAACATGAAAGCATTCACTTGCAATTTAAAGAGAATGACTCTTTGACAATCTTTATTTTAGCAACTACCGTGTCTCGAACACTCAGAATAAATTTAAAATATCTATCATAAATATAATTTAATACCATGTCTAACCCTTCTACAAGTTTTGCTCATCTACACCTTTGTATTTAATGAAATATTAATTGCTCTAACAGAAATATCATTACTGATATCTTTATCTAAATTATTATTTTCTTAATAATGGTACTCAAGATAATGGATTAAACTTGGTGTACAAGACGTAAAATGTTATACGTAACAAAAATCTACACACATAAAATCTGTCTGTCTGTATATGTTCGTCTTCTCTTCCAAAACCCTTAACAGCAATACGTAATAA
>JALBCR010004151.1:0-155660 GCA_030710515.1 Abscondita cerata
AAGATTTATTTAATGCTATAGCTTCCATAGTTTGATTATGCCTCTGGTTTTCCTTAAGTCCTTCTTTAGCACTTTTAGCCGCATTTACTGCTTTGGTGATAGCTGCTGCTCCTCCACTTAACGATCCTAATGCACCAAGAGCAGCAAAAATTGGAATTAACGGTAAAATCCGCCAATCTTTGGCACCGGAATTATACGAGCGGGTTTTATTTTTTTCCGATTTTTTAGAAATTTTAAAGAATTTACTGCAGTTTTAGTAGCATCTATAACATTTACAAATTTTTTCTTTTTAATGCAGATCGTGCAATTCTAATTAGATCATTAAATTTTAATCCCTTTCCAGATGTCTTTTAATCTTTTTTTTGCCAATAACCTCTTCTTACTAGGTAAACAACCCATTCCTAGTTTTATTTTTGCTTTCATGGCAGATATTACACCTAAAGCTGTTACTTTCTTTTAACGATGAATCAGTAGAGTACAATATATACTTGGCTTTTGTAATAGACGTCTATCTGCTCTATGTCTGTTTTCAATGTTTTTGTTATTATGATAAGCTATATCGTGCTCTTTACAAGCTTCGTCTAATTGATTAACAGCTTGGTCTCTCTTTGAAGTCGATCCACTAATTTTGTTCCCGGTCCACAGAAATTATATCCTGGTATGTGAAGTTCGAAAGGTATTTTATCGATAACTGAATTAAGAAGGCTTCTACCTTTATATTTATGATAGATTTTTCTGTTACGTGATTTAATAATGACTGAGTCTCGAATTAACATATATAGGATTATTGTAAACCGCTAAATAGGTACTAATTATGACATTGAAAAATTTGTCTATTTATAGGATTGAAACCTCCATCATAATTAGTTTTAATTAAAATGCGAATTGTGCAACAGCCAATTGTACTAACGGTGTCAAATAATGATATACAAAATAATAAAGTTAATAAAAGACATGGGGAGTTATTACCATCAACCGTTCGTGGTCTTATTGTGGGGCCATCAAATTGCGGGAAAACTAACGTAATGCTTAGCTTACTTGAACATATCAATGGATTGCGTTTTAAAACCGTTTACGTTTATTCTAAATCTCTTTTTCAAGCAAAATATCAATACTTGAAAAGTTTATTAACATCTATTGAAGGCATAAATTATTTTGCATTTAATAGTTTAGAAAGTAACATACCATCGCCATCGAAAGCAAAATCAAATTCTGTATTTATTTTTGATGATGTAGCGTGTGATAAACAAAATTTAATGAGAGAATACTTTAGCATGGGTCGACACAATAATATAGATTGTTTTTATTTATGTCAAACATACAGCCGCATTCCAAAACAATTAATCAGAGATAACGCTAACTTCATAATATTGTTTAAACAAGATTCGTTAAATTTACGTCATATTTATGATGATAACGTTAGCACTGATTTAACTTTCGACGAATTTAAGAAGATGTGTTCATTATGTTGGGATGAAAATTATGGATTTTTGGTTATTGATAAAGAAAGAGATATTAATTTTGGTAGATACAGAAAAGGATTTGACTGTTTTATTCAACCTATTTCATGTTAAGTGTAATAATTTGTATATGCAAACCTGATCAAAATATAACTAGATTAAAGGTGGTTTGTTTGCAAACTGTCTTGGAAATTGCATAATTAACTGATAAGACTGTTAAACTTCCATAAAACAACACATATGTGGTCTATCAGTCGTTTATCTTTATTTTCAAATCGTTTGGTTAACTAACGGTTTCATTTACTTACGGTATATATATAAGAAGTAGGCTAGTAATTCGATAAATAGTTAAGTAATAAGCGTATGTCTAGTTGCTTACATGATGAATTCAAACAATACTTTGTCAAATGAAGTTGAACTAACTAAAAGTTTAATAAAAAAGAGAGAAGAAGTAAAACGAAAGTTGGAATTACTGAAACAGAATGAAGTTACACAGGAAAAGACGTTTTTCCTATTACAAAACGATTGGAAACAATATCTGACCAATTACAAGCAAATAAAAATGATGAAGCAAATTCAAAATCACAAAGAAAAACATTCTATGTTTGAATCAACACCAATTCATACTTTTAATAAAAATGATAATGTTTTCAACGCAAAATTTTCAAATCTTAGGAAAAAATTGAAGCATTAAAAATGATAAAATGGATAAATTTGAAGATCAAAATATTTTTAATAAAAATTCTGTGCCAACTACAGACCTAAAAATGATCAAGAAGAAATTTTTATTTCAGAACCAGTACATGTTGCGGACGACTACGACTTGATGATTTAATTCAACATTCAGTTGAAGAAAGCAAACAAAATTTACAAGAAATTCTCGATACTAACGTTTATGATGAATACTTAGCAACGTTCGATGAACTGCCTAGACAATATATAGACGCTATGATTCACGATAAAAACGACAATTTGATCATAGAACCGGTATACGACATGATAGCTTTCAAGAAAAGTTTTATATAGGAACATCTGTAGTAGAATTTGTTGGATCTGATATAAAAGTAAATGACCATTTTTATAAAGCGTCGTCAGGGTTGTATGAATTATTGTTTAAAAGTACTCCTACAGCTTATACTCAAGACGATTTGTATAAATATAAAGAAATTCTAGATATTAGTAATGCTTGCAGAAGTAATTTTGATCCTAATGGTAAAATACTAGGAACAAGATCAGAAAAATATAAATCCATCATTGGTCCTTTGTATTTTAATCAACCGAGCTATTTCGAAACACCAAAGAGATTAAAAAGACTTTAGGTAAAGGATTGTTTAAAGAAGTAAACAATCATCATATTGATTATATTTACTGGGATGATGTAAATGAATTAGTTGATAGATTGAGATTGTTAGTAGCGTCTCAAACGGCAGGCCATACAAGTCACACAAACGAAATAGTTTCTATCCTAGAAGAATTACGAGAAGCGAATATAATTTATTAAGAAAATGACTTTAGACAAATTTGGTCGTCATATAATAAAACATACTCAAACATCGATTGACAATATGAAAAGTGATTCACATAAGGTTTTTATAACATGTTTTATAGTCATATTCTATCATTTCAATCAAGTAGAGTTATAGAGCGTAAGTTTTATTACCTTCGGACAAAACCGCATATCTGTTTCCATTAAAATGGGTGTAATTGAAAAAGTGTTTATAAACATGGATAATGTTGTATTAAATATAAATGGAAAATCTTATACAAGCGGTGAGGCTATTAATTGCTCACTTAAAATAGGAGATGTTATATCTTTTGAGCTAAACAACCAGCAAAACAGATTTAATAAATTATTTGCTGAAATAGTAGTTAAGTGTCCAATCAACATTGAAACCAAGTCATTATAAAAATGGTTCGAAAGAAGTCAACAAAAAATATATTCCATCTTCTGTAAAAGCAGATATAGTGTCAGAATTACACAAACCAGCAAGAATCAATTTTAAAAGACGTCGAGTTATAATAAAAGGTATTAATGAAACATTACAAGCTGATCTAGTAGATATGGTTTCGTATGCAAAACAAAACAACCAGTTTAAATACATTCTCGTTGTAATTGACTGTTTTTCAAAATATGTTTGGACGGTTCCGTTAAAATTAAAAAATGCGAAACATGTAACAATTGCAATGGAAAAAATTTTATCACATTTAAAGTATACACCAAAAACTTACAAACTGATGAAGGATTGGAATTCTACAATAATGCATTTCAAAATTTAATGAAAAAGTATAAAATTAATCATTATAGTACATTCAGCACCAAAAAGCATCTATAGTTGAACGTGTTAATCGCACTTTGAAAAACACCATGTGGAAACAGTTTAGCTTACATGGTAATTATAAATGGATAAACATATTGGATGATATTACGAAGCAATATAATAACACTTTTCATCGAACTATTCGAATGAAACCATCAATGGTTAACAAAACGAATGAAAAAGGATTTTAAAATCTGTATTCTCACACGTAAAAATAGCAAGTAAACATAACAAATTTTCAGTTGGAGATCATGTTAGAATTAGCAAACATAGAAAAGAATTTGAAAAAGGCTATACACCTAATTGGTCTAATGAAATTTTTATAATTAGAAAAATTAAATTAACTAACCCAACTACATATTTATTAAAAGACATAAAAATGAAAATATTTTAGGAGGATTTTATGAAATGGAACTCCAAAAGGTTAAACACAGAGATATTTACTTAGTTGAAAAAGTTTTAAGAAGAAGAGGGACTAAATTGTTTGTAAAATGGCTAGGTTTTGATTCAACGCACAACAGCTGGATAAATAATAACAATATTGCATAAATACAAAAACGATATTATAGGAAGTTCAATCTATGTATATACTTTAAGTAAATGTAAAACAAGAATTTAAATTATTTTTTCCTCAGCGTTAGACAAACGATATTTACACATTTAGCACAAACACATTTATATACAAAAAATAAACGCAAATCTCTGATTACTAAACCCGAAACACAAGCTTCGAGTTTTTTCCTCCGATCATACCCGACATTATGCTGCCGCTTTTAGACCAAACAAATTAGAACAACGGAATTTCTTGATGTTTCCCTTCGATCTTCCCCGAAACCATGATGCCGATTCTAGACCACACGATCTGCCCCACGATCGGCCCCGATCTTCCTCGAAATATGATGCCGATCCTAGACCACTTCCAATGTGGTCCAGGATCGGCATCATATAACTACTACTACCTTATTATAAATTTCTGTCTTTGATAATAACTAATCAATATGAAATTCAATCAAATCTGCAAACGAATGTAATAAAATTTAACCGACTACGTATATAATACTTTTGTTGACAATTATTAACAATAAGTAGAAGTAATTTTAAATTCTCGTAATTTTTTGAACAATCAAAAATCCAAAACAAAAAAATGTTAAAAGGGAAAGTTGTTTGTTAGGATTTCAGCTATTTTATCCACCTAACAAAAAAAATTAAAAATTTTTGTGGTAACGTAAAATACGTAAAAACCGCAAAAATTGTAAATGTAAATGCGTAGAATTGAATAACGAAAGTTGTAGAGTTATCAAATTGATGAAAGTATAGTTCTCATGGAATACAGTGTGCAAAACCCGAGCTCACCCAAGTACGATAGTTTTGTTATAAAGAATTGAAAGTTTCAAATTTCACTGGCTGCGATTTTTTTTGTAAGGCACTTAATTTCAAAATATTTTTTAGATCGCGAGATATCAATTTTTAATTAAGGTGCCATTACTAATGTTTAATTCAAGTGCCTTACAAAAAAAAATTGCAGCCAGTGAAATTTGAAACTTTCCAATTCTTTTAAACGAAACTATCGCACTTGGTGCGCTCGGGTTTTGCACACTGATTGTACCCATGAGAACTATACTTTCACCCAATATCATCGCTCTACGACTTTTCATAATTCAATTATACGCGTTTTAATTTTTTACGATTTTTTACGTTTTATTACGTATTTTACGTTACAAATTTTTTTGGCTAGATGTATAAAATAGCTGAGATCCTAACAAACAACTTTCTCTTTTAACATTTTTTTATCCAACTTACCCTAATAAGATAGAAGCCAAAAAACTAAAGATTTTGACTTTAATTAACAAATTGCGAAATGTTCCCATACGGTGTCGATGTCAACTTTTTGATATGTTATTCTTGACGGCCTAAACTTAATTTACGTGAAAAAAAATCGCCAGTATACACGAGTTTTATTCACTTTGCTCTTTTGACTGAACTATACACGAATATGCTGTGGTAGTTTGCTAAAAAATATTGGACCAGTAAAAGTGAAGAAGGTTTTAAAAATCGATAGCCTAGGCCTAATTATTACGTTTTTTTTTTATGTCAGCTTATGCAAAGGTGATAATTAAATGAAATATTTTTCCAAAAACCCAGATTTAGTAAAAAACAAGTTAGTTTCACTATAAAAATACAAATATTTTAAGGGAAAGATCTTTAGTTCTTTGGAATATATAATGCTTTTTTTAGTATAAACCAAATATTTTTTTTTTTTTGAGAAATAATTAATGAACGAATACACGACTTATTCGCACCTCTCCAGCAAGTAATGACTCATAAGCTAATCTAGAAATGATTAAGGCAAAATATATTTGTTTCAAAATCGGTAAAGAGCAAATATTCCGAAAAGAAGTAAAGTTTAATGGAAATATTCAAAAGTGATTTTTTTAAATTTCTGTATATGATATGTCCAATTTAAATATAAACTTAGTTTTATTGCTAATACTTAGACAATTTTAGAATCTACAGTCATATTGTTGAATAATTGTTTTTATCTGAGGAAGAGTAAACTAAAGCAATATCGTCAGCAAAGGTCATTAAAGAGTCATTTAGTCTGCTTTTGCAGAGGTAATTAACATAGACTAAGAATAATAGAGGGTCTAAAACAGACCTTTAAGGAACGTCACATACACTCGTGCAGAAATTACTTTGAATGCCATTTATTTTGATTTGATAATTCCTGTCCGATAGGTAACTGGAGAACTAGATCCTCTGACGCCCGCATTCCAGAGTTTGTTTAATGAAATGTTATGATTAACCAGATCAAAGACCCCCGTTATATCAATGAATAAACTTGCATGCAGCATTTTCCATCATTTACTCTATTCTGTAGATCTTGATTTTTGAAACGATGAAGAAATATACCGGTGCTTGAGCTTAGATTAAAAATATTAGTTACAACTGGGGAAGTGTTTACTATTTTATCAGAAATAATAGAAATTTCATTCGAAGTTGGATCTTTAATAGTTATAATGCAGGAATTTTTTTAGAATTTAAACCAATTAAAACATCAATTAACCTTCATTTTACCTTTGGTTTATTTTTATCAGCATTAAATAGGTTAGTTTAATATGAATGTTGAGATTGTGAAGATCCAAAATGAAAGAGGCGAAACAATAACACTCAGAAGCAAAATAACAAGAGAAGTGGAAAGATACTATAGAGATCTATATAAATCCAAAAAACAACCTACCTGCAAGGAAGTAGAAACAGGATGGAAAAGGATCCAAAATGTAGGATCCGAGGACATACCTGAAATATCAACGGAGGAAATCGCGAACGCCCTAAAACATACAAAAAGAAACAAAGCGGCCGGACCAGACGGAATCTTGCCCGAAATGCTGAAAGAAGATGGAAGTGTGCTATTGGAAGCATTGAAAAGGTTGTATAATACATATCTGGAAGAGAAACGATCTCTAAATTCTGGCAAGAAGCCGATGTTATTCTCATACATAAGAAGGAAGGCATTAACAAGCTTGACAACTATAGACCTGTAAGCCTCCTGTCTCAAATATATAAGACCTTCACCAGAATAACCTTGAATAGATTAACAAACAAAATAGCCTCCCAACAACCACGCAAACAAGCAGGATTTAGATCAGGTTTCAGCACTTGTGACCATATACAAACTATAAAAACACTCATAGAAAAGTGCAACGAATACAATCTAGAACTGTATATGGCTTTCATTGATTACCAGAAGGCATTCGACGCAGTGAAAACGTGGGCAGTACTAAATTTCCTAGGGAGATGCAGCATTGACAGCAGGTACACCGGCTTAATCAAGAACATCTATAACAATGCAAAAATTCGGGTGCAGTTTTACGATAAGACAAACTCGATACCATTAAAAAGAGGAGTACGTCAGGGCGACACAATCTCTCCCAAGCTGTTTATAGCAGCTCTACAAGAACTAATCAGAGAAATAGACTGGTCCAAAAAAAGCATAAAGGTAGACGGAGAGTATCTCAACCATCTTCGATTTGCCGACGACATAGTGATACTCAGCACCAGTCCTCAAGAGCTGCAAGAAATGATCACAGAGCTAAACGCCCACTCGCAAAAAATCGGTTTGGAAGTGAACATTACAAAACAAAAATAATGCGCAGAAATCTCCCGAAAAATATCTTTGGCATGGACCGCTTTTGGAAAGCTCCACTATGTTTATAGGTTGGAAACTCGTAACACTTTGAAGAGCAAACTCTAAAACCAGTGTATCCTTCCAGTGCTCACATACGGATCCGAGACTTGGTGCTTCACTAAAAAACACATAAAGAAACTCGCAAGAACACAACGAGCCTACGAGCGAATAATGTTGAACATAAAATTGAACGACCGTAAAACAAATATCTGGATAAGACAGCAAACAAAGGTCAAAGATGTCATCGAACGCATTTCCAAGTTGAAATGGAGGTGGGTCGGACTATAACTCATCGGGATGACAATAGATGGACGAAAAAGATTTTGGAGTGGAGAGCAAGGGAGGCCCGGACAAGTATCGGCAGACCAAATACCAGATGGAAGGATGACATGTGGAAAATGGCTGGAGTGTGTTAGATGACAGAAGCGGGGGACAAACAAGGATGGAACAAAATGAGGAACGGTTTCATCCAACAGTAGACTGACATAAACAAATCATGATCGTGAATATAAATTTTCATGATTTTACGTAGTAACTTTTCAAGCGCTAGTTGTGTGGTTGGGCTTTTAAGCATTTGTATAAATGATTCTTTTTTAAGATTCTATTCAGCAAACACGTGTTTATCTATGGTTTTAAGAATCTATTATTGTTACTTCTATACAGGTCTATTCAAAATAAAACTCCGTCCGTTGTAAATAAGAGGTAATAACAACGTTTTTGACAAAACAGAATGACAAAAAAAACTTCACAAATCCGTTTCAGTTTCAACATTTAGTGCGATTTAATCAATTCAAATATAATTATTGGTCAGTTTTTTTTATGAAGGCACCATAAACGATGAAATGTGCATCAAAAATTATTATTAAAATTCTGAATTATTTTAGACGAACTGGATCTCATAAGTAGACAGAATCTACATAGTCAGTAGGGTGGCACATCTGCACATAACTACAGAGGTACTATAGGCTACGTATCAACTCACCTGACCATACTTAATTTTTTTTTTCATGGGTTTACTTAAAAAACATTGATGTTTTAAAAAATACAGTTAGGAGAAAGATCAATTAGATTGATGGTAGAACCATACAGTTCGAGTAGTTCAGACGTCATTGCGGATAAGAGACATATAAGAATGACTCGATAAAGCAAGGAAGCAAACGGCTGGCCACCTTGACGTTATTGTGCCGGTGCTGTAACACCAATATCGTAACACTTTTCCTAAGACAGAAAAGACTTATTATTTGCCCAAACACACAGGATCTACGACAGAACTAAAAAAGCCTCTCTTTGACGTCAAATTTATGACACTCGCCGGAGCCTTGCAAAGACGGACTCGGCCTACACCTCAAACTCAGCAACAAGTTCACCCCACATGATTAGTACAAATGAGACACAATATATTTCTCTAATTTGAGAAACGAGCTTGATCATAGAAAAACACAACAAGTACAAAATTTTGAATAGTTCCAGACGAGACAAGCACTAAATACCTGAAGTCTTGACTTGTAGTCAACCTAACAGACTAAGCGTCTACAAACAAGGCGACAAAAGTGCTGATCAAAGGAAACAATTTTACAGTTACCTCTAGTCATATTCCAATCGAAAACATTATATCCGGCTGGAAAACAGCAATAAAACACAGAAAGAAGACGGCTAATGTCCTCAGAAAGGCAAAACCTTCAAAAAACAACCTGACGAAAAAGACACAACCCCATTAAGAGATTTGGATGTAAGCAAGGACATCGTTTTATTTCTTTTTTATTTATTCTAAAACCGAAGACTACAACCGCAAAATTATTGATCTCTTATATCCGGCAAATTACAGACCAAAAATCGATCCGACACAAACAACATTATGACTCACCAATCAATTCATCAATTTATTTTCTCTGCCAGAAGATACTCAAAAACAAATTTTAAGAACTGAAGCTGATTTTAGGAGTTACCTGAGATCCACAAGGCAGATGTTCTTCTGAGACCATCACTTACTAAAAACTTATTTACCATAACCGATTAATGTTGAGTCATTCACTATTGGGTGACGAACTTTTAATGATTATTGGGGCGGCAATCTTCGGTTCAAATGTTAATGTTTTTAGAATTGACTGTAAACACCAGTCATCATACTGATTAATATAGGTCTTTTGGGCTATTAGTTACTCAACTACCTCATGACATATTATGAAACTATTAAGGTTCTTGGAATATTTATTTATAGTTTAATTTTTTCAATTTTGGAGTATACGTTTTTAATGTGCATCTAAACGTCATGTTAAAAAAAATTTTTTTTGAGCTTGCGGATTTTGAAATATTTGAGAAAAATTGCTAAAAACTGCGAAAAATTGTATATTTTGTTTTTTTTGTAAAAACTACAAAATCAAAAATCTTTAAAAAAATCAGTTAACGGAAAACACATTTTTGATGTTCATGACTTTTTTAATCAAATTGAACTTACAGTATTTGAGATACAATAAAATATGTACAAAAAACGTGTTTTGTTGGTACATTAGGATTATAAAAGAAATAAAATTCCACAAATTTACATTACTGTACGGACAATTAACAATAACCAGTTTAAAATATTTCTGAAATTGTAAAATTTATATGTCGTCGAGAAGTGGCGTGACCTGTTGCCGACAAGTTTAAGTGTAAACGTTAATTTCCAATATAGTTCTTACCAAAACCTATTTTTCATAACGAAACAAAATTTTATCACAAACACAATATCGTTTTACACAAATAACAAACGTAAACAATGGTTGTAAACTTTTAAACGCAGAGTGACATCCCACGATACAGAAACACACCAATTTGCCTTTCCAACTCACCTTAACATAATAAATAAGTACTAGGAAACAAAACCTTACTGTTACTGTTTATGTATTTATTTAAAATATTGTGGTTTAATTTTTAACGTTATGCGTACATTACTTATTTTACATAAAAAAATATGCTGCAATACTAATATAAATACAATCACTGTAGTACAATATACATAATATGAGGTGGTTGTTAGAACAAAAACTTCTTCCAGGATTGGACCGAGACGAAATGATAACCATAGTTGCCAACGTTTTGCCACCCATTGTAAAAATCTTTATCAGGGCGAAAAACTTTAAATAAGTTAATGCAAGTTCAAATTAAACTACTAAAAGTCAGGTAATTAACTTTTCAACCAAGCCAGATTCTAGATTAAAAGAAGTACCTCCGTATTATATAAAAATTGCTTCGAAATAGGAGAGGGGGTGGGGTTAACAATGGGAATTCACAAATTTTCAAATTGTGGTTATCAAAATCTATCAGTCAGTTGTTTGCTTGAACGTTGATTTTCCATTTACAATTATTTTCAAATAAGTAAAATCGCCAAAGACTTTTTATTGATTGAAGACATTTTCCACTTTGGTTTGAATAACCCTCATTGATAAACATTATAAAATTTGCTACTGATGTAGGGTGACGTGGCTGGTGCAGTGTACCTTTTTTTATAAAAATTTTGTCACTGGGTTGATTTTGTAGTGGGCCCTTTTGTCATTTTTTGTTGAATGTGGGATATCGTAATGAGTATATTTTTTTTATTAATATGTCATATTTAGTACTGCAGCATCGTTTTGGATTAGTGAACGCCTGTTATGGCTGTAGAGTTGTAATAGAAAATTTACGCTTACTGCAGTTTATGACTTGCTTATTATATGCTAAACTCATACGTAGGTTGGTTTATTTCCTTCTCGATTAGTAGACTGACAAAAATTTAAGCCTTCTTATAGGAGAGGCAAATTAAACACACACTTTACGGTGTAATTCGTGCTGCGAGAGTGAGCACTCCTTCAGACCAATTTTTGTGTGTCTAACCGAGATCAGATTCGTCGTTTTCACTTTATATACATTTCTGGTAACATATCATGTCATTATAAAAACTTTTGCACTCCACATATATAACTATACAAATTTTTATTAAAAAATTATTTCTTATTACCACTGTCGCCTATTGCGAATTATGTAATTGTGTCTGGAACTCTTGTTGAGACGATTGCTTGTAAAGAGAGTTGAAGTAGAATGTAAGTCGGTTTAAAGCGGTTATTTGTTTTTTGATTTCTTTTGTGTAATTTTATGCATTTGGATCCGCATTCTATTATAGGGAATAGCCCACTCTAAAGATGTTTCAGTTGTTACTTGTTTGGCGGTTTGTAAGTCTTTAAATAAATGTGTTTGATTTCAGGTGTTTCCTTTGGCTGTTGATCTTAATTTTCCAAAATAATGCCTTAATTTTATTATGAAGTTTATACTATACGATCTGCTGTGTTTGTCTATTTGGATACTAGGAATTCAACTTGAAGTCTGGCATGGCGGAAAAATCTGTCAACACAGGTAAGACGATAGCGTTTTCCTTGTGAAATTGGTAGCGCCCCTACTATGTCGATATGGTTGTATTCGAAAAGTGCAGATGAGTTTGCAATGGTTTTGAAGGGCGTTCTGGTATGCCGGATGATGTCAACTTATTCAAGTTTATTAAACTGAAGCGAAAAACTAATTCGGAACTACCAATTAGCACCAAATCCAATAGTAACAAAATATCGCAGGACGGAGAAAAGAAACAATAATAATCGTATACACCCTGTTTTATTTATCTAAAAATACGAAAGAAACAAGAAATAAATCGTTCAAATACACTAATCTAAATTAAAATGTCAACATTTAACACTAGTAAGCAATGTAATTTTAATTGTAGTTCAATAGTTTAATTTGGCCGTATTTGACACCGCAATATAAAATGGATCCAGTCTATATAAACTGTGAATGTAAACTGTTTTCGGACATTTTCCAAAAAAGGTGGCATACCAATGGCGATTACCCGAGAATTAATTTTTTTATCACCTGTACACGAATAATTAAAGCTGAAAGCCATTAGGATTTGCGGTACGCACGCAATTAAAAATTTAAAATCATTGTAGCTGAAGACATTGAAGTAATTTTATATTAAACATACAATTAGCAAAATCGGTACACAAATATTAGTTTTTTCCTTAGTAAAAAAATTTGGCCGTTTATGAAAAATAACCTAGAACATTTGACTTTGTTTAGTGAGGTTTTGCACCTTCTTCAGTAGCTCAAGGAGTTTGCTGACCTTTGTATGTGGATGTCTCCCATTAATACAGCGAGAGTGCCAAATCGTTGTCTACTTGTTTATAGCATTATCTTCTATAAATCTATTTAAAATATTTCTTGTTTTTATTCTGAATTTGTTTCATATTAGAATTCCATTTTCTGCCGCTGGTGGCAACTAAATAAAAGAAAGTAAAACCGTTCACAGTATTGTAAAGTTCTCCTTAATCTACATGCCGCTGGTGGCAACTAAATAAAAGAAAGTAAACCGTTCACAGTATTGTAAAGTTCTCCTTAATCTACATATAATAATTGTTGTTCAGCTGTCATTTTGTAAGAAACAAATGCATTTACGCTTCAATTGCTCTACCGTAGGTAGACTAAGACCTACATACAAAGCAAATTGGTAAACAGTTAGTTAATTCTTAGTAATATATTTGAGGCCAAATAAACTTGACATGAAAGTTAATTAGAGCATCTTAGAACCTACCTGATTGGGCACTTAATTTGCTCAACGATTTTTATTTCTTCCTACAAATGCAATTATAAGTATCAAAATGAAAACAAGACTCTGCTTCTCTTGATCAAATGTTTTACAAGATATGTAGAGATTTTTTTTTTTCTTAAATTGTTGACGATATATAAGAATTGGGGTTTGAGACTTCTTTTAGTCTAGAATCTGGCTTGGTTGACAAATTGATTACCTGATTTTTAGTGGTCCACTTTGTAAAGTTTTTTGCCCTGATAAAGCCCCTTACGATAAATGGCGAAACGTTTTCAACACGATCCAATCCCGAAAGACGTTTTCGTTTAGACAATGTTCAGGATATGATTGGGTCAAATAAGCATTTTGCTTACGTGTATAACTTCTATAATGGGCCTTCTTTTCTTATTTTTATTGGAAACGCAATAGATCTTTTTTATTCTATGAATGATAATTTATATATTTGGGCAGGAAAACGCAATAAAGAAATAATAATTCACAAAATTAGGGTGACGTACAGTCCATGAATTAAAAATGTTGGGCTAATACTAACAGATGAAACTAAAATTTATTAAATTATACGTGCTGAGACATTTAATTTAAACTTTAAAGAATCGGCCTTTGTCTATTCGTCTGTGGGTTAGAGATGCGAAAAGAAATTATAATTTATTTCCACTTGATAAACGCTGTCAGAACTTGATCGATGTGTGATTGAAGAGAATATGACCATGAACCATCTTTTTTAGAGTGATTAATTAAAATAATAAGGTTTTCAAGCATAACGAATAATAACTTACTAATTTTAAAACACAAACCCATTGGAAGGGAAAACCATTGTTGAATTCCCTTAACAAATAGACTAATAAGAAAAAAGTGAATTTGTATTCTGTTTACATATTTAGAAATATTTGAAAAATAAGTAAGGGTAATTTTCATGTGTTTAAATAAAATTTAAAGTAAACAACTGACTATGGAAACAAGTGGTTGCATTTTACAGATTCAACTTTTAAATCTATTTAAACTTACACATGAGTGCTTCAAAGTTCTAAACTTGCATACCATGACATAAAATAAAAATGGTATTGCTTAAAGCTATTCTAAAATTATTATTCGACAGTGCACCTTTATTTAGAGAACCGTAAAGTAGAAAATTAGTATACTAAAGAAATTTAAGAACTTTGAGAAACTAATTTAAATTTTCAGTGTTCCCATTCGACAATTTATTACTGTAACATCCGCATTTTATATGTGATCGCACAATTTTAAAGAAACTAAATATAGTAAGTAAGACAGGAATAAATCGTAATTTTTCGGTAAAAATTATGTTTTAACAAAACAATCTGTCAAACTTTTCTGTTGACGTCAAATAAAAAAAACTTTATCAAAACCATTAATCATTTTCGGTCGATTATTGATTGTTTAATAGAGTTCAGGTAATTATGCGGTTAAAAAATTTGTATGTGCATTTTAACGAGAGTGTTATTAACATCAACTATTAATAATTAAAAGCACTTCAGTTTTCTGTGTCAGCAAAAAGAAATTAAAACAATCTATTTTTATAATATTAAAATATTCAATATTTTTAGTTTTATTTTTATTTTACATTGTTTGATTTATTTAAATGCAGAAATTTATTTTAAAATTTTTATAGAATTAATATTAGTCTCTTAAATTTCTTTAAACTTTGTAATAAAATTTTATTAAACTATAATAACATTAAATATATATGGTTATTTCTTTAACCTGTCAAATTTGAATTTTTAACCAATCGCTACTTTGAAATTGCTTTAACATAACTAATCAAAATAAGACTATTTGTTCACATTACGGTTCAAAAAACAATCTTTGAAAACAATCGAATCTTGATTAATTAGTTACTACTTTATTTGACGTAGGTTTTGCTATTTATCTCTACATAATTTTAACGTTACGAATCAAAAGATTAATTCGAACAATGTATTAAGATCTTGTTATATTGCCCACGATTACATTAAAAGTACTAGATATTGGGCTTAATTGCAGCTTTTATTTCAAGTGATCAGAAATAATAAATAAATATTTACTCAATTTCTGCTTAATTTCTTACCAGTTCTTTAAACAATTTAAAAATGTTTGTTTTTGACCAACATTTTTAATGTTGTTGAAGTAGAAATACACACCAACCAATGTTTTCTAACGTAATTGAATGTTAATAAAGGCAACATTTTCTCAACAAAATTTATATACATTTAAAATTAAATCTTTTTGTTATTTTAATAAAAATGTATTAAATTTTTTTTGTATGACTTTTTTTCTTCGTATTTCTTTAAACTTTCCTTCAAGTTTGCGACAACTTTAAACGTGGGTCTCTGTGCAAGGTTCAATCAACATAAATGTATTATTTATTCTAAACATTAATATTAATGAACTCACGAATGTTCATCATAATATAATGTAAATCGATGCACAAACTTCCTGCCGTATATATGTTAAAATCATAAAGCTATCCGTTGCAGTTTTAGGTGGCTTACTGCGTCAAATTATTTGGGATAGATAGAGACCTATTTGAGGAATATTTTAAAATTATTTTCCAAATATATAGGTGTTCCAAAATACAAAGAACGTATCAAAGTTGTGTTTTTTCTTATAGAATGTCCTGTATATTATTACGTTTTCAGTTTCTACGAACAAAATAAGAAAAAAATTTATAGAGTTTTTACCTTACTTAAACCTAAAGGTTTTTGAAATATTTTGTATTTTATGAAAAGTCGTTACAATTTTGCCGATTCATACCTCAGCAACTATTCTCTTTCTCCAAACTAAATTCGCACTGAAGTCTATCAATTGATCAGATTTTATGTAGAGCTTGTGAAAAATCCCCTATCATATACAGGATGTGTACAAAAGAAGATTAATTAATGACATGTTTTGAACCGCAATAACTTGCTTATTTTAAATAGAATACCCTGTATTTTATATCAACAACAAATGTAAAATGTAATTACCTATCAAACAATACTATAGTGTCATATAGCTAAATGTTTAGGTTGCCATAAAAAATGCTAATTTTCATAATGAAGTCTAATTTGTAACAATTTTAATATTTATCAAGTAAGCTATACAACTTTGACAGGTAAATATTATATATTTGTAAGAAGCCCGTTGATTGACAAATTTTAATGCATGAATTTAATAATGCTAGACTCCGCGTGTATGTAGGTTGATCCCATTATTCTTTCAATAATGTTAAACCTATGGCCCCTGTATAAAAATTTTCGGTTTTTGGATTTTTCCCGCTGGTTTGAAAGCAATACCCATCGGCATGCCGAATTTCAAGTCTCTACGACGTCTGGTAGTACCCGTTTAATTTTGGAAACAGACATAAAAAAAAATAGGCGCTTTATTTTAAGCAAATGTTTTTTTATTTTACCAGTATATTTTACAATATTGTAAACAGCTTAAAATTGATCCGTAGAGCAGATAATTCATTAGAAGAGGTATTATTGTGAAGTAAACTTGTACGTTTATTAAAACCTTTAAACTCTATACATATTTATTTCTCTCAACATTTAATACAGTTCATGAAATGTACACAATGCAAATCTTCTCCTTCTTACAAATACATAATATTCACCTGTCAAAGTTGTATAGCTTGCTTGATAAATATTAAAATTGTTACAAATCAGTCTTCATTATGAAAATTTTATATTTGTTGTTGATATAAAATACAGGGTGTTTCATTTAAAATAAGCAAGTTATTGCTGTTCAAAAACATGTCATTAATTAATCTTATTTTGCACAGATCCTGTATATGATAGAAGATTTTTCAAGTTCTACATAAAATCTGATCAATTCATAGACTCTAATGCAAATTTAGTTTGGAAAAAGGTATTAGTTGCTGAGATATGAATCGGTAAAATTGTGACTTTTTCATAAAATACAAAGTATCTCAAAAACTTTTAGGATTAAGTAAAGCAAACTTTTATAAAATACATTCTTATTTTAAACGTAGAAACTGAAAATGAATTAATATACAAGGCATTCCATCAGAAGTAACACAACTTTGATACGTTCTGTGTATTTTGGGACACCTGTATATTTCGAAAGTAATTTTAAAATATTCCTCCTATAGGTCTCTATCAATCCCAGATATATTTTTCCGATTTTATTAAATAGTTTGGCTGTAATATTCCGTGTCGTATACCGTGAATAACCCTGTATATTTCATTTACATAAGATTATGTAATGCTGATATATATATATATATCGAGCATTGTTTTAGAAGGATAGTTACCACATTACTTACAGATAATGCGGAAGCTATTTTGCAATTGAGAAGGGTAGGAGGATAGAAATTGACTGCAGTTGCAGAATGTTATGAAAAAAATTATCTTTTACCGACGAATGCATCGTCACAAATTTTCCATCCTTTGTCCGAACCGGAGCACAATTTCTTCATATGAACACTAACAATCAATTGACGTTTGTCATGGCGACACCTTACCTAAAAATGTTATGATCACTCGGTATCATTAAACATACTTTATAACGCAATCAAAGTGTGTAAGTAAAATTGTTACCAGTTTGATGATAAAAATCACCAAAAACTTAGCTCAAACGTCGTAGAGTAGGTCGCGGAAATGATTCGTATAGAAGTAACCGAAGACTTCCAAAGTTTTGTAAAGCGCCACCTATTTGATTCTATCAATCTATGCAATAGAGACCCAAAAAAAAAGAAACTAACGTTAAAAAAAGCAGGAACATACAATTTTCGAGACAAAATTCAATAATTAAGCTCCAATCAGTTTTATCAAAGTGGTACGCTACTGGTTGAAGGCTAATAGAAAAGTTATTAAAGCTTTCATCACACCAAAAAAATAGACGTGTAACAATATATTTAAAATAAAAATGTCTCAACTAGTTTACCACGTAAATAAATAAAATAACGTACAGTGTCCCACTTATCCGTTTCATTCGCAGTTGGCTGCAACCAAATGTTTTCAAATCAGTAGCCGCACACCTTCCAGGTTTCAATAGTAATATAAACAAAACCGCAAATAGCCTTCCTCAAGCTACTGATGGTGTTTTTTAGATAAAAATGGGTCAATTGTCAAAAAGCACTCGAAACAATCACCAGGCCTAGTTGTAATATTTGGTGGTTTGTAAATGTTTCCGTCTTATTCTAGAATTCCATAAGTACGAGCCAAAAGGGTTGTAAGGTCGGTGAGAAGTTGTTCTCGATAGAAATTCCTCCTATAAAAATTTTAGGTAGACACAAAATGGCGGTTGAAAATTGAGAATTGTTTAATTGTTGCTTATGGTAGAATCAATGTATGTGTGTTGGCTTATTTTTTTGTTGTTCTTCAGATCATATACAGTGTGTCCATATTTTTTTCATTCAAATTTGACTGAAATTTGCAAATTAACTGAATAACGTATATGGAAAAACTTTTTCTAATAACTTTTTTGTGTTTTTAGAAACAATTTTGGATATTTTTGGAAAAACATTTAAAATTGAACTTATATTGCGTATCATGTGACTAATAATTGTTGGTCAATTTTCATCTTGGTAGAAGCAGAAATTAATCCCTTTGATGCAGACGTTACTGTCACACTGTATTTCTGTCAGTGTTGATATCTGTGCTATATTTTTATTACGCTTCACTACTACATCTTCCGGGATTGAACATTATTTTCTCCACTGAAAAAGTCCAAATAGAGATTAAATAATACATATGGACTACTATTTTGCTGAACCTATATTTTTCAATGGTTAAGACGAATGTGACAATGTAACATTTATAAGAGGGTTAAGTGAAATAACAATGGTCAGGTCAGCATCTGCCATTGAACTCCGCCTGTTGCACACAATTTAGTTTTTAAAATTTTTTGAAAATTGTTTTTTTTTTTGTAATAAAGACTTACTATTATTATTATGCCGGTTTCTCAGATTTTGTTTCCTGGTTATTCTCTCTACTTTACGGGCTTATTCAACCAAGTTCAGTAGAAGTGTATTGCTTAAGTGTGAGGATTGAGAAATTTCCTGTTACATGTTTTTTATATGACTGCTTTTTGTGCATGTGTGTGTATTTTCCAATGAATTCTTATTATATCTAGGTTTTCTGTGAATGTGTGGGGTGTTACTCCGGTCGGTGATAGAATGAATGGTAGTATGTAGCTTTGTTTTGTTTGTACATTTGCTCTAGTTCCATCTTTATTTTTTCTTGGTATTTCTTCTCCATGTCGTTTTCATTGGGTACACCTATATCTAAGAGATAAACGATTTTTTTTCTGTTTATCAAAAATAGTTATGTCCGGTCTGTTGTATGCAATTGTTTTGCCTGTATGTAAGGTCTCAGTATAATTTTATTTTCCATTATTCTCCCAGACTAACACTTGTAGTACACTATTTTTTCTGTTATTAGATTGTGTTTGACAGCTATTTCTTAATGAACTATTTTGGCAATCGTGTTATGTCGTTTTGTATAGGCTGTTCCTGCAAGTAGTTTGCGTCCACTTGTGATATGTTCTATTGTTTCTGTAAACTAGTTACATTTTCTTCATCTATCATCTTGTATATTCTTAATCGTTTATGATGTATTTAATGTAATTATTTGTTGGTATTACTTGATTTTGTAAAGTTATTGTGATTTCTTCGGTTTTCGGTTGAAGTTCTCTTGTAAGCCATTTGTATGTGAGTTTCTTATTGATGTGTGATTGTTGAACGATGTTATAATGTCTTCCACGTATTTTTTTTTGTGCCCATTGTTAGAGTTTATCTTGTGTTTTTGTGTTCCTTGGTATTCATTCTGTTCTGCTTAATCGTGACTGTGAGCTTGCTTACTGAGGTGTATATCAGGTGTCTGTACTCACTGATTGGCGAAAAAGACTATTTTCCTTGGTCTAAAATATAATTTTTTTTTAATTTATATTTGTTTGGTGTAAAGCTGGGTGACATTATTTAATCCTTTTTTTCCTTGATACTGAGAAAGTGTAGTTTGTTCTAAGGCAGAGTGTAGATGGTGCATTTGGTTTTGGTGAGCATGATTAAATTTGTTCTATTGAGTCTTTCTGTATCTGTTTTTGTCTATTTATCATTAATACTACTTTTTTATTTGATTTAAAGTGCATCAACAGCTAAAGTTATTAGCACTTTATTCTTGTGCTGTCTTTGTTCTTCTATCAGGTGCTCATGGTTTAGATCTCTAATAGATCGCATTCACATAAGTCATATTTGTCTCTTAAGTGACGGATTTCAAGACATTCCGCTAGAATGTATCTCACAGTCTAGATCTCTTGACATCTCTCACACCTAGGAGGAGCAACCGCGCAACGCCTTTTATGAGGTACGATGATGTGATTCTTGTATGACCTAAACGAAATATGGTAATCAGTACCTGCTTCCTACCCGTCAACTGCCTAGTTTTGCTGCTGTCTATAGATTTGTTATTTTCCTTAATATTATTATTTTTTATTATTATTATTATAAATAAATAAAGTTTATTACAGGAAAAAACCCAAAATACAAGAGAGAAAAAAATATACAGGGTGATTCGGCTAACCCGTTCATTAGAAGTTTATGGGCTTCTTGTTGAAATATTTGTTTAAAAATTTGGAATAGGGGATTGCTCAAAAAGTTCTATTTAATTAAAATATTTCAGCTCTTCTAGATACCAACATTCTTATTTTAAATGGAATTATATATTTTTTTGTATATTTGGATTTTACGCTAAAATCTGAGTTACTTTCATGTAGCACAACCTATATGAAAAATTAATAGTTTTTGAGATATTCTTATTTTTTGAGAAAAATTGGTTTTGTAGTATTGTTTTCAAACGCTTGTCAATGATTGAAAAAGAAAGTTATTGTAACAAAATTTGGGCTATATTTAGGAGAACTGTTAAGTTTTTAAATGATGTGTAATTTTACATCTCATTATTTACAGGGTGTTCAAAATGTTTGGCTAAATCTGACTAACTGCCCAAAAGTCAATTTTTTTAAATGGAACACCCTGTATCTTTTTGCTCTATGTGATGGAGAATTAAGTGGTCTTTCAATCTTCATAAGAGTTTCTTATACCTATCTGTTACCATTTTTCTGCTATCGATGTATTTACATTCGACACCCTGTAAATAATGAGATGTCAAATTACACATTAATTAAAAACTTAACAGTCCTCCTAAGTATAGCCCAAATTTTTTACTATAACTTTCTTTCTCAATCATTGATAAGCGTTTGAAAACAATACTACAAAACCAATTTTTCTCAAAAAAAATGAGAATATCTCAAAAACTATTGATTTTTCATATAGGTTGTGCTACATAAAGTAACTCAGATTTTAGCGTAGAATCCAAATATATAAAAAAAATATATCATTTTATTTAAAATAAGAAAGTTGGTAACCACTTCCGGTGTAACCGGAAGTGCTAGAAAAGTTGAAATATTTTAATTAAATAGAACTTTTGAGCAATCCCCTATTCCAAATGTTTAAACAAATATTTCAACGGGAAGTCTATAAACTTCTAATGAACGGGTTAGCTGAACCACCGGGGGATAAGAGAAATTGTGCAAAAGATAATACTAACCTTAAAATTAATATAGCAAAAAAAATATGTAATACATTGTTAGACTAAACTTATACTAACTAAAAATTAAACATAATTGATCGAAAAAAAACAAAATAAAATGGTAAACATTCAAGTTGAACAAAATTGTAAAAAAAGTTTAAAAAAAGGTGTGTACGTAACCAACAAAATGCACTTAACTAATAATTTTTATAAAAAGACACATCAGAAGCTACTTAATCTTTTTTTTTTATTTGTAAACTTTGTTATAGTATTAAGAAAGTTGAAGTGCGAAAATGAGTTAGCATATTCATAAGACGCTGTAATGGAGAATGCTGTAAATATAAGGTTCTACAAATTGGAAAAGAACATTAAAATTGATTTGATCTAATAGATAAAAACAATCCAAAATGCCATTTAGCAGCTTGTGAAAAAAAAATGAGATTAAGGAATAATCTTCGAGAACTTAATAAGTTTATGTTTAAAAAGAAAGTATTTCCAAATAATTGATTTGGGTGAGTTTAAGTTTGAATGCAAAGAATCTTAGAAAACTGTGTTAAACTTTTCCTATTTTGGTTACATACGTGACGTAATAACGTGACCATACTTGAGAGCAATACTCTAAATGTGATCGAACTTTAATGAAGTGTAGAGTGTTTTTAAAGTATTCGGATTAGAAAAATTATATGAAAAATGAAACCTAGTTGTTTATTTGCTTTAGATCGAATATGGATTATATGGTTACTAAAAGATAGATTTTGGGAAACTATTACACCTAAATCTATAATAGAAGTTGTACTTTTCAAAATATTGTTGTCCAAAACGTATGAGAATTGTAAAGGTTTGACAATTTTACAGAAAGGGATAGGTGAACTTTTATTTAAATTTAATTCCATTTGATTTAAAGAACACCGAGTATGGAAGGAATTTAAATATTGTTGAAATACATGGTACTCGTCTAAAGATTTAATAGTTTTAAATATTTCCATATCATCAGCAAATTGTAAAATTTTTGAGTGCTTAAAAACACATTTCACGTCATTTATAATAATCGGGAAAAGTAATGGAGCAAGATGAGAACCTTGAGGGACTCCAGAATGAATTGAGATTGGATGTGAAAAAAAGTTTTTATATTGAACTATTTGGCATCTATTAGAATTATAACTATTTATCCAAGAAAGTAAACATACATTAGTTCCAATGTTTACAGTTTTATTAATTAAGATTCGATGATTAACAGTATCAAAAGCTTTAGCGAAATCACTATAAACTACATCTAATTGGGCATTTTCATTAAAGACTTGACAGATAAAATTTTGGTAACTAAGAAGATTAGTTGTAGTTGATCGATTAGGCTAGAAACCGTGCTGTTCTGCTATGATACTTTGTTTAAGCAACGGAAACATGGTTGAAACAACTAATTTTTTCGAAAAGTTTTGGTATTTCAAAGATTTTGAAAATGAGTCTTTAATTAGTAATATCCGTTCTATTCTTATTTTTGTGTATAGGTACCACAAAACTGGTTTTCTATATATCCGGAAATATTCCCACTTTTAGAGACCTGCAAAACAACAATTGAATAGGATACGCTAAGACGTAACTACAATTTTTTAGCAGAATGGCTGGAATACCATTTGGACCCCATTCATTTTTTTTTGGGAGACTATTAAGTTTTATTACTATTTCAGTAATGCTAATATTAATGTTGATCAAATTAACACAGTTTTGAGTAGTGTAATAGTCTTGCTGTACAAACATTTTTACCTAAATGGGGAATAGGGTAGTAGCGTTTTTATTACCTAATTTGAAAACAATGACTACGTATTATCGTAATAAATAGGGAAAAAAACTATTAGGAATAACTTATGTACATGAAAACGGTTCATTTATTCGTCTTTGTCTTAACCATATCATTTGGTATACCTATTCTATCTGTGATAGGCACCTAAAATAACACCAGTAATAAAAGAAACATAATTAAATATATTCTTTTATAATAGCTTGTAGTTTAATAAATACTCCCAAATTAACTCAAGAACAGTAACGCCTGGAAATTTTATTGACAAATGTAGACCCGAAACCTACTGATAAAAAATAAGAACACCTGTAAAATAAGTAATTTTTAAGAAATTTCTTAACCAAAAATATCAACAAATAATAAATTCCCAATTTCGGGTCTGTAAATTAATTTAAATTTAAATGTACACGTGAAGGAAGACTAATGAACGTATAAATAAAAGTTATTAATTACTGTTTTAGATTGAGTTTCCTATTCCTAGTATTTAAAGAATAAGTTGGTAGCTGTTAATAATTTGATCAAAATAAAAGTAAAAACAATTAATTTTTCAATAGAATTTGAGCTTGTAAATATTTTAATGTCAAAGTTCAAATATTTTAACAGGCATTTCAGGTCTACATCATATTTCTGTGTCCGTGCAAATTTAGATTTTAATTTAAAAAAATATATAAATCTCTTCATTTAATTGGATTTATTAAGATCAAGCGATATAAAGTAAATATATTGCATTAAAATTATTATAACATAAATATTTGTCAAAATTTGTTTTCTTTTATATAGAAGCCATCAACAACCAGTAGTTGATTTTATCATTGGGTTTATTATTAAGTGACAATAACAAAAATGTTACTTCAGAGGCAACTGTTTTGGCCCAATACCTTAAAGTGAAATGGGTATTAATAATAACGTTATAATTGCTAAATATAAAACTATGTAGTCGCGAATACTTATTAGTTGGTATTAGGTAGAATTCTGCAGTGATGGTTATTCACACAATTTCTTTTTTAGTAACAAATACTGGAATGCAATGTAGCTTAGTGACAAATACTTCAGTATTGCTGAATATATTACTATACAACAAAAAATGAGTAGTATTACCTAAAATTGTAAAATTGACAATTTAAAGTTTCATGCTACTTGAATAAATGTAGTGCTACTTGGATGTGTAACATGTATTAGTTGATGTGGAATTTACCCGAACTAATTGAAATGGAAAGAAAAATTTTGTTGGTATTATATTAATTCGCAAGATATTTTACGATGACTCTGAATAATCTAATAATAAATAAATCAAGAATTTGGCTTTTTATGCAACAAAGTTCTATATGAGAACTTTCAATGGACGTTTATTTACGTGATCTTTTGTCACTTCCAGTTGACTATCGACTTCCTATTTCTAAAGGGCAATGAATTAAGCCAAGACATATAATTACAACCTTCTATGTTTCTAGGACATCTTCAAACTAAAAATACACAATATTTCGATTTTTTGTCGATTCTCATGCTGCGTACATATAAGTTTCAGCAAATTTTTATATAACATTGCAACTTTAAAAATCAATTACCTAGACTATTTTATAAAAAATATGCAAGAGCAACTAATTGTCTTCCTCGTTAATTACGCATGAAAGTAAATGGTTTTGTTGAAATTTGGCATTGATAAGAATATTAATATTATTTTTGAATACGTAAAACTGATTAATTTATACGCCCCATAAGTTACAAACGTGACACTCGAAGATTAAATTATTAAAGTTTATCCCTAATATTGGTTCGATTTAATTGTTTGTTGTCATAGTAGAATATTGAATACGATTAGTGTCATCCTTAATTGATAAAATAATGTCTATAAAATTGCGTTGTTCTATTTATTGTTATCGTAGGTGTGTACAATGCATCATTAATACCAAATATTTAAAAAAAGTATTGATCTTCTCTAGAATATGCGCTAATGCATAATTAAAGTGTTTCTCTGGAAATGGGATTTGAGAATTATATTATATTACTTAATTTTATTAGAGAACGGAATAAAGTTACAGGAAACAACTAACAACAAAGCCTGCAAATGAGAGTCTTGAAATAATGTGATGGTTCTTTGAAAATTTTTACGTAATTGCTATTGTATTTTTTTCTTAAATTCATTTATAATAACTTTTCTCATATTGTAACTTTTGTGTTATCTTGATATTTATATTAAAAAAACAATGTAATATGAATGACAAAATTGATTTTTGTTGTTTGTTTCATAACTTTTTTGTACCCACAGATTAATTTCAAATATCATCAATTCTGCGATAATCAAACTAAACTACGTGATACTTCTAAACATTTTTACTTATTTATTTATACAGGCTGTTCCTAAAATTTCTTTACAAAACTCTACCACGTATTTTTGAGACCAAAATAAGTCGATCTAACAAAATTTACCTTAGTGAAAATTTGGTTAGTTTCAGTGCAATACGGTCCTGAAGCCCTAACAAAGAAAGTGGACGTGGAAATCTCCTGATAATAACACAAAAAACATTCTTACAAACAACAGGAAGACATGCACAGAAGTCTCAGTACTAAATCAATTCGATACGGATAGCAACCATCGGCTAGTGAGAGCTAAATTCTCCTTTGACTTAAAACCTGAAAGACACAAACTGATTAAACAACCTAAATTTCATACTATCTAAGAACTAAGAGCCAACAAACAAAAATACCTGTCCGAACTGAAAACTAAATATGAACTAATCGAAGTCTTACACGAAATGGAATAGAACGACCTTTCCAAAAAGATTACTAATGGTATCCAAACTGCAACTAAGAAAATCTGTAATAAATCAAAACAAGATGAAAGAAAATTACGAAAAGAAACATTAATACTGATGGAAAAGAGAAGGAAAACACCGAGAGACGCCGTTCAATATCAAACACTTAACAAAACAATTAGAAAAGAAGTGAAAAAGTACATTAGAACACCATAGAAGAACAAATATGAAAATTCTGAAATCGAAAAGATGTGATTACCAAAATGAAAAACCAATTCGGCACTGTCGAAACCGACCAAAAAAACATTACACTTATCAAAAACTACTATAGTCAACTATACCCTCCAAGACGCAAGATCCGAACACAAGCTTATCATACATCCGAAATTTAAGCTCAGAGAAGATCCCTGAAGTAACAAAATCATAAATACAAGCAGCACTAAACCATATGAAAAACAGAAAAAGCCCTAGCAAAGATAAAATCACATACGAAATGTTAATGATGAGATGAGACATGGTAGAAGAAGCTCTAAAAGTACTACTTAATAAATGCTTAATGAAGGAAAAATTCCGGAATCTTGGCAAAACGCTAAAATTATTTTATTATTTAAGAAAGGCGATAATAGAAAAATTAAGAAGTACTGCTTAATAAGTTTATTGTCACGTTTATATAAACTATTGTCAAAGATCCTAACTAATCGGCTGACAAATAAATTTGACAAATATCAGCCAGTAGAGCAAGCCTGGTTTCGGAAGAGATATAGTCCTATCGATCATATACAAGTATTAAAAACTTTAATAAAAAAACCACTAAAGTACAATATACCCCTTTATCTTGCATTCATTGACTTCCACAAGGCTTTTGATTCCATCGAAATATGATCATTTTTACGAGCTATGGATGCAGCAAGACTCGAATTCCGATACTCGACACTTTTGAAACACATTTATGAAAAAGCAACTTTTCAGGTAACAATTAACGAGAATCTGAAAACAAAAAAATCCAACTTAAAAGAAGCGTTCGTCAGGGCGACACTATATCCCAAAAGCTCTGGAAGGTGTGTTCAGGAACTGACCTGGGAAAAAAGGTATAAACATAGATGGCACTTATCTCAACCACCGACGGTTTGCTGACTTGGATTGTATTAATCTGCAGTGATATTCAAAAATTAAAAACCATGAGATTGTTCAAGTAAATGAAGCATTTTACCAAATTGGACTAACAATGAACCTCGGCAAAACAAAGGTAATAAGCAATACTGGAAAACAGGTTAGCGTAAATAATGTAATATTGGAAACAGTAGAAGAGTATACAGAGTGTCTCAGATAAGGGTGGCAATATTTCAAGGGTAACATAGAGAAACTCCAGATTAGAGATTTGAGATAATAAATCTATGTCCGGAAATGCGTTGCTTCCGATATACAGGGCCTTGAAAAATTCAAAATTAATATGGTAGTCAAGTGTTTTTGAAGTTCAGGTGAAGACAACGATACTCAAACCTCTTGCCAGTTGCGGTATTAATTTTGTTTTCGTTGTCGCCATGACAATATTCATTGTTCACTACGTTTTTATTGTCACCTGAAGTTTTTCGATAATGAGCTCTTTGAAAGACATCCAAATGGATTTTATTTTTTTCGCGGAAACGGCGCGTCGGAGAAGAAAAAACAAGAGAGCGTTTCTTTTCCAAATTGATTGGGAATGTGAAAATGATTCCAATATTTGGAAAACCAGTGGCGTGCTACATTTTTCTTAAAACTAAGTGAGAAAACCGAAAGTCCGGTCCTGGAAATTTTTAGAAGAGTCGGATTGGCACATAATATGACCAATACTTTGCTTGACATACTCTGGAAATTTTAAGAAAATCGATCAACGCGTTTTCAAAATACAGACAAAACATATTAATTTTTGAATTTTTCAAGGCCCTGTATATCGGAAGCAACGCATTTCCGGACATAGATTTATTATCTCAAATCTCTAATCTGGAGTTTCTATGTACCCTTGAAATATTGCCACCCTTATCTGAGACACCCTGTATATATCTTAGACACACTATAAGGATCGGAAAGAAAATCGGGCGGACGTCAAGCGCAGAACGGGTCTAACGTGGGGAGCGTTAGGAATACTTAGCTACATATTAAAAAACCTTGATCTACGCATAAATTTAAAACGCAAAGCTTATGACAATACGTAAAAAGGCAAAAGTGACGGATGTGATGAGACGCGTTGGGAACTCAAAAAGCAATTGTTGTGTATGTACGAAAAGAATACACTGAGGAAGCACTTGATTATAAAAGTTAGTTATAGAACTGAATTCTTTATTGTTGTTGCTTACATGCGCTTAACGTAACATAACATATACAGGGTGTCCAGAAACTCTGCTGACAAACGAAGACCGGAGATTCCTCAGATAATTTTACAATAATTTAACCCAATTCACCTAGTCCAAAAATGCTTCCTAAGGGAGCTAGAGCTCTTTGAAGACAGCGCCTTGTAAATAGTTTTTTTTAAATACCTCTAGAACGCTTCTACTTAGAAAAGCAAAAACTGGTATGCTTGTTTAGCCTTGAGAGATAAATCGATTCCATCAATTGCAAATTTCTAGTACCGGTCATAGGCGTCCGATTTGGGTAGGTCAACGGTTATTTTAACGCATAACTTTTTTGTTTTTAACTTTTAAGCATTTGTGACACTAGATTATTAAATTTTCAGGTATACTAGTACTAAAAGGTACTCTTACTTTAAGTCATTAGGATACACCGTTTTCTAGAAAAAGGGATTTAAAAATTTTTTGTTTTTTTGTCATTAAAGTTAAATTTATATTTTTTGCACTAGTTGACTCTGAACTGCCAACAAAAGTAAAACCTACGTTTTTCATTGTCATATTGTTGTCAGTCCGCAAAGTTTATTTTTTACTTTACCAGGCGCCATCTTCAATGAGCTCTAACTCCCTTAGGAAGTATTTTCGGACTAGGTGAATTGGGTTAAATTGTCTTAAAATTATCTGAGGAATCTCCGGTCTTCGTTTGTCAGGAGAGATTCTAGACACCCTGTATAATGTATATGGTTGTGTCTCTGGTCGCGGTGACGTATATCAGAAACATAACAGCAATGTACCGGATAAGTGGCCCAACAATAGAAAAACAGATGGACAAACAAAATAACAAATTGGCGTCCCAGACAAACAAAAAGAAGCGTAGGAAGACCTCAAAAACGATGGTTTAATGACATCAAGAAAAGAGCAGGACAGCAATGGCAAGAAATAGCCCAAGGCAGGGAAGCATGAAGATATATGTGGGCTTGCTGTCCAGCAATGGGCAGACAATGACTGAAGGAGAAGAAGAAAAGAGAGACAGAGAAAATGGTCCTAAAGTTGCAATTACGATATTTATATTATTCAGTTTTTAGAATTGCAATTTTTTACTAATAATGTTTTCTAAATAGTTTCCTATACCTATCTACACCGGTTTTCGAGATAATAATTATTTTAGGTTATTTTTTTTCAAAATATGATACCACCAAAATTTAAATTAAGCTGCCATTTGAACCTATATAAGTCTGAAATTTTAGATGCAGTTTGCTAAAGATTTGTATTTAACGGCTACTTAAATAAATACATACAAAAAAGGTCAAAACTTTATTTTTTCAAATGGGTCACTCTGTATATGACTCGAAATTCAGATAGACAATTAAAATGCCTTCGAGTTGATATAGCATAATGGTATAGCTAACTCGTCAACTTTTTGAAATAATTGCAATAATGATTAAAATTCACATTGTCATTACATAATTTGCATTAGTTAGCCATGGAACGCCATGTGATTTGACAATTGCTCAATTATTTATTGTGTTTGACAGATTTCGAAGTTTTGAGATTGATTGAAAAACGTAAGGTTGTTAATTATAGGTTAATCTTATTTACGCATTGAATCTACCTTTCTGTAAGCAGCAAGAGATTTTAATTCAATTATAAATTTCACATCACGAACTGTCTAATACCTGGTATTTCATTCTTGTCAGAAATCATCAGAGACAGTATACTGTATTTGACCAGATTTTCAAGTGTTATTTTTCATAATCTGTTTTTTTTTAATTACGTCGCCATTTTCTCCCTTGATCATTTTACACAAATTCCAAGAATTTGCGTTATAAATAAAGATCCCATCTTTCAAACATGTTTTGTAACTCAATATCACAATTATTATTGTCACTAGAAAATTTTTATTTGAACAGTTGCTTCTTATTGGAATTTAAAAATGATATCGCATTTAAAAATTAATGTAAAATTTTATTTGATCTGAGCGTTTACTCTTAAGCTTTAGAATTTTCCCAAGAAAATACAATTCTGCATCATACTTTAATTTTACTTTTTACAACTGAATGAATATTTAATTTTAATTGAGACAGAAAAATTATTTTACTTAATTAAAGAAGTTAAATTAGGTATTCTTATATTATGCACATTTCTCAATCTTGAAAAATCAAATTTGAACTAATATATTGCAGGCAAATCAAGAGCTAGTACACGATGGTACCTGCATATGTATAATCCTCGGACAAATATTTGCATTAAGCTGTTTTATAAAAATTTCATTCTCTTACAAAATGCGTGAGTGGAAAAGTTGCGTCGACAAAGAACTCTTTTGTTTAAAACTGGCAATATAAAACTCGTTTGCGTTCTAACAATGCAATAAGTTTTCGTACGTCCTTAATTTGTCATTGAATGTACAACTTTGGTTATTAAATTTTCTTTTAATAGTGCACCCCCTCCCATTGTTGATTTTTGCTTTTACGTGCAAAATTGTGACAAAATCGTGTAACAATAAGTTACGTTTACAATTAATAGTTTTTCTTTCATTTGGGTAGGTTGGCCTTTTTCCACTCTCACTCTAATGCCTCATTTGCTAAAAAAGAATCGCTTTCCTCACTTGTTTTACAAATAACTATTTCCCATGACCGTACACCAAAGTGACAGTTTCTGTACAATTTAGTAATCAAGAAAGAAGACAATATCAGGCACCTTAAAAAATACTGTTCACCTTTAGGATATTTTGTATAAAACACACTAGTTTGTTATAGAATGACACGTTATAACATGGTTGCTAAGCAATATACTATAACAATTAATTTTATCAACAATGTAACTTTCACACTAAATTAAGTATTTCATTTTCTCCAAGTAATGGTCGTAGGAAAAGTAGTGTGCACAACTCGCACGGAAAGTGCCTATCTGTGCTTGTGAAATTTTCCTTCGCACGATATCATTCCTTTCCGTCCTAGTCATGTAAATAACTATTCCGTATTGTAAGAAAATGTATATTTCCTTACAGTAATAATTTAACACATTAGAGAAATAATAAAACACATGTAAATTTAATTATTTTAATATATTAATAGTTATGTTACAATTATTACAAGTTTTGAATATTGAGGAAATATTGGTATCAACATTGATATTGAAATTATTAAAATCAATATTTGAACTAGTAGGGTTACCCTGTTGTTGCACAGTAAACATTTTGTTGGGAATATTGGTATTAAAATTGGTATTAGAATTATTAACATCAACATTTGAACTAGTAGACTTACTCTGTTGTTGCACAGTAAAGATTTTGTTCGACATTTCCACCTTGTTATTAAGAGGTTCCTCGATGTATCCCTCGGCGACATTGAACTCCATCCCCTATATCTTTCCAAAGTGGTAACGTCTGCACCAGAATCAACGACAATAATCGCAGAAGAGCGACGGAAGCAATAGCCGGTGTATTCTGCCGGATTGCCAAGAATTAAATAAGCAACAACCACTTAGGGCATTTTTCTGAATTCACAAATTATAACTACCTGTCGATAACCCTTTCTTATATTTGAAAAAAAATCGATCAGTACTCATGTTCTCCGGTCGTAAGGCAACATACTTGCTGTAAAGATTTAACTACATTTCAGTAACAACAAATGGCCGTGGTTTCTTGGTTTTAGAATCAAGTATACTTACTAAAAGCTTGAATTTCTATATCTGATAAAGTCATCTTAGTTAATTCGTCCATTCTACAAGCACCCGAAATAGCAAATATTAAAGCAACCTAAAAAATAAATCAGTGCGTGCTATCCGAATGAACATTTAATTTTGTAACTTACTTTAATCATTAGATATTTCTTATCTGAAACGTCTAAAAGAAACTTATTGATTTTAGCTTTACTTAAAATCTTGGACTTCTTAAGTATGTATCCTTCACTTTGTCTTTTCAATAAAGAACGAAATTTTGTGAATTTTGTATATCAACATCGTGCTTAATTGCGAGGGTTGACCTTAACATTGAATAATTTGCCCACAAAGTTAACGACTTCATTTTTGAGCACAGCTCCAAGAAATCTGCCATTACAACTTTTTCCGAACTCGTATTTTTTTCCATTCGAAAATCCATGAAACGCCTGTACGCTTGTTCGTATTTCTCCTTTGATTTCTTTAGAAGCAGGTTCTGCAAGTTCTGGTGGAGTTCCCGGGATAGATTCATCTTCGCTTAACATGTTTATTAAATCACGGCAAATGGCGACGTCTAATTGATACTTCTCAATGGATACCGATGTTCTTTATTTTCAAGGCACCGCTAATTTTATTCATAAAAATAATAATTTTTAGAATTTCAAATTTTCAGTCGTTTTTCGAACAATCGGCGGAAAAATAGTATGTGTACCTCGTAGGAAAAGCAACATTTCCCGACTTTATGTTGCTCGGCCCAGCAATATTCACATCGCCGGAAAATGTCCTACTAGGTACCTACACTTATCTCCGGATAAACTGAAAAATAAATTTCTGGGAAATCCGTTTATTTTGTATTAGTCAAATTTTTGTTGTCTAAACGACGCTCTGTCATTCGTGTGTTAATTAATAAAGTAAATAATTACAATAATTTAATTTTATACTAAATTTCTATTTAACAATCAAAGCCAAAAAAAAATACTTAGAAAAACCAGTCAAAAACTAATATACAGTTTCCTAAGTACCTAAGCAATAACTGGTTTGGATTTCGATCTACTCTGTAACAGATTCATAACTAGCTTCATAATAAATGATATTTTGGGGAAAATTTCCAGCTGCAATGTGTTATTTATTTTGTTAATACTCTGTTGGAAATTGCGCAGGTCCGACCCCAAAATTCGGCAATACTATTGTAACGTTCGCTTTAGCGACATCATTATTATTATTATTATTCACAACCAATAAACAATTTATAAGTTAGTAGTACTTAATTTATTATTATTATTATCGGTTATTGCGCCATAAAGCAATTGTTCCTTCGAGGAATTAAGATTATTGCGAACAACAAGAAACATATTCATTTAGCTTGTAATTTATAAAATAAACTTTCACTATGAATAACATACCTATGATATATTGAAAAAAACTATTATAACATATTTAAGGCATACACTCAACGAAAATTATAGGTAAAATCAACGGAAAAGGCCCTATGATTTTGCGCCTATCTACTTTTTTAGTTGAATTAACCACAAGTCTATGGTTATTTGCGAAAAGTTAAACAACCAATTGTGTAATTGATCATAATAACCAATGCGTTATGCTAACCGACATGTTTTGTAACGCAGTAACAAGTAGATGGTTGCTGAAAAACTAATATGTTGTTTTACAGTTTTGGTTGTAAAATGACGAAACGTTTGGTAGTATTACTGAACAATTTTTTTTGTTTCATAAACAAAAAGCGAGCACGTTTAACCGAATAATATGGTTCGGTGATTTATTTTTATTGTTACAAACTACTTATTTTATTAGTACATAATTAATTAATTATACTCACCTATATTAGATAGAGCATTATGATTTTTTGGGTTGACGTTGGTTAAAATAAATAAGAGAGCGTTATTGGAAAACATTTATTGATTATAAAAATAAAAAATACATTTTTACGTTACGTACATACACCTAAACTAATAAAATTTGGAACGAATATAACGTTTCGTATTTGGTAAAGTGAAGTGGTGAGGTAAAAAAAGTTCACAAACAAAAAATCATTACCTCCTTCCATTGGCATTTCAGTGTCTACAATGCGGTATAACAATTTTAAGCATTTAGAAAAAAGTAAAAATCTTTTTGTACAATATGTTTTTATAAGTTATTTTTGACTGTTACCTTTAAATCCTTAAGAAAATCTCATCGTTTATAATTAGATAAATTGTAAAAACCTTTAAAATTTCGCTGTAACTCTAAAATATTTTGTGTAATTTGAGTATTAAGTGTTAATATGTACTTACTTAAATAACAAAAATAATAAATATAATAATTGAAAAAAAATTAAAAGACAAACAAATCACATTATCAGAACTTTAATCGTTTTTACCATAAACAGTTCCTTTATTTACCTGAAAGATTTTCCAGTCGGTGATTTCTTTCTGAAATTCTATTGTCACTCCTAATTTGGTATCCTTTAATATCTCTATAATATGCTCATATTTTATATGCATTAATCTCTCAGTATTTATTTCTTTGTCTAGAATTAAAATAAAATTTACAAATAAAGAAAGCAGCCCAACTCGAAAACTAGAGAAAAATATTTTATCAGCACGTACGCAGGGGTTCCCATGTGGTTACTTCATAATTAATTTTAATATTTGTAGGCAGGTACTTACTTTTAAAAAAGTTAGAAAAAATGACCATATCTCCAACTATCCAGAAGTTGTTTTAATATTACGTCCTCTACTTCTAAGTAGGAAGAATAGTATATTTCAAACTAAGGTAAGAAAGTGATATATTGCAGACCGCGGACAATTGTTAGAAACCGAGGTAAAGGCGAGGTTTGTAATTGCCCAAGTTCTGCAATAGCACTTTTTACCACAGAATGAATACAATTTTTTTCCCAGCCAGTTTCATTTAACATAATTTAAAGTATAAATTGCAAAATGGAATTACTAAATAAGGATTTAGTTTTTTTGCAAACTATATTAATAGTAGGCTTCTGTGAAATATTTTACAAAACTGTCAATTTTTTGTGGTTTTACAAATTATATAATTAATTAATTAATAAAGTTTAATCATATTTCCAATTAAAGATTTATCGTAGTACAAAAATGTCCAAATATACAGAAGATAATAATGATCTACCATGCACACCACCGGAAATTCGTTCTACTGCACTTGCCACTGTTGGTAATTTATTACCTGAAAAATCAAGAGACCGATATAATAAAGCATATAATGTCTTTAAGCAATGGTGTAGTACCAAAAACGTAACAAAAGTTAGTGAAAACGTGGTGTTAGTTTATTTCGAAGAGTTGTCAAAACAACTAAATCCTCAACACTTTGGTCAATTTATTCCATGGTGAAAGCAACATTGAATTTCAGAGAAAATATTGATATTTCAAAATACCCAAAACTATTGTCGTTTTTAAAACGACAGAACGTAGGATATGTTCCTAAAAAATCTGCAGTGCTTGATATTAGTCAAGTGAATCGTTTTCTCACAGAAGCGAGAGATGCAGAATTTATAGCCCTAAAAGTAAGTAGATGTACGTCAAACATTTATTTATAAAAATACTCACTAAACAGTTTATATAGATAACTTTTATATACCGATATTGTAATTCTAGGTTGCTCTAATCATGGGCGTAGCAGGCGCTTGCAGAACCGATGAACTAACTAAGATGTCTATTCATGACTTAAATAAATAAAAGATGACATCATTGTGGTAAATATTCCAGAAACAAAAACTGGAATTTCTAGAAAATTCATAATCGTTGAACCAAACTGGATTGATATTACAAAGAAATACCTTCTTATGAGACCTTCGAACCATTTACGTTTATTCCTAAGTGTTCGTAAAGGGCAAGTTACGAAGCAACCAATTGGGCATAATACCTTTGGTAGTATGTCTAAAAAAATTGCAGAATTTTTAAACTTAGAAAACCCTCATCTCTATACCGGTCATTGTTTTCGCAGAACCTCTGCCACTGCACTTGCGTCACGGAGGTTGGCGGTTTGTTTTATAAATGCTCTTAATTTATCAGTTGTTGCAATTGCATTTCCAGTTGATTTTTCTAAGGAAAAAGTGTATACCCCAGCAGTTTTGTTTATCAAAGAACTCAATAACGCCTCTAACAATGTTTCTACCTTCGGAATGCACAATTTTATTCGATGAAGTATCCATGAACATAAACAACGACTGGAACAATACAAATGTTAATTGCCTTCTGTAAAAGCCATTCAAAACAATGACAAAATGTACTTACAATTATAATACTATAATTTTTAAAGGTTATGTTACTAACTTGTACCACTTCTGCCAATTTTTAGTTCAATATCCTTTGACATTTTGCGGGGATCATGTTTGCTTTGGAATTTATTTTTTCTCCCTAGGTATGAACAGTACAACTTTCCTCTCTCAAATGAGGTGTGAATGATTCAAACTTCAACCCGGCTGGGAAAAAATAGTTTTGTTTCCATGAGTCACATCACTCCGGCTTGGCGGATTATCCAAGTTTATAAAACGTCAGATAAGTTCAAATCTTGAAACCTATTTCATTGTAAGTACATCTAATAATAATAATAATCATAAAAATAATAATAATAATAATAGTAATGTTTATTACCCAACAGGCAAGAAGCCCAATTACAGAGTAATACTTTACAAATAATTCAACTATAATTTAAGGCTGTTTTATCAGTCGGGACAATTTCAGATTTCTAGTAGGCGGTTCACTATTTTTATTTCTTGTTACATAAATAGCTATTTGTTGTTTTTTCTGTTTCTAAAACTGTTTAAAATGCACGTCATGTACAAAAAAAATTGACATCAACAATTCAACAATATATTATTTATCTATTAATGTTAATCGGATTCCGAGTCTGGCCTGTTGCGCTAAGAAAAATTCGCTCGCGAGTACATTCATTTCACAATTCTCCAAGAATTTTCAGTATTTATCGTTTACTTAATGTTAATTTTTCTCATTGATTTTTAAGTAAAAATTTAAAAAAAAAGTAGGGTTGTCAGAAAATTATTATCTATGTCGCGCAGGAGTCAAAATTTGGGCTTATAGGAAATTCATTTTTTATTATTTTACGTTTTAATTAAATTAAATACAACGAAGACGAAAATAAAAAAAAATAGCTCCTGCACGACATAAATAATAAGGTTAGCTATATGTTTGTGCAAAATCAGGAAAATATTTATAAAAATAAACGAGATAAAGTTAAATAAACTTTATAGCTATCTGAGAGAACAGCCTTAAGTAAAATAATTGAAATAAAAGTGTATTCGTGTATATATAATATTCGCTAATGTTCTTAATATTATTTACGTGTGTCAAATTAAAATATTTTCTAAATTCTTTTTAAATTCTAACAAATTCACATCAAATAAATCAATACTATCCGGTAGTCTATTGTACAATGTTGACATCTTGAAAACGGGAGCGTTTAAAAGACAATTAGTATTAGGAGTAGGTACTGACAAATAACATTTTAATTTACTATGTAACTTAGGAGCTCTAATGCCAATCTTTTGTAGAATATAATGATTATCAGTTTATGCAGATAACACAATCTTATTATTGTCTTGCGCTGATTGATTGTAGAACTATCACTATAATACCTATTTAAATATTCATGCTGATGAAGAAGATAGGCATTGTTTTCGCGGTAATACTTAATCTTTAAGAACCTATACCTAATATTTTCCAGCATATTTCTATATTTGTTGTACAACGGGTACCATACTATTATAACATATTCTAACTTAGATCTTACATAACAATTAAATAGTGTTGTGAATGCTAATGACGATTGAAATTCAGATGTAGATCTGATAACAAAACCTAGAGTTTTGTTTGTACTTTTTACAACATTTGTTACATGAGTGAAGAAACTGAGTTTACTGTCAAACCACACACCCAAATCACAAACACAGTTTTTATATAATAACAGATAGTTATTTAAATTGTAGGAAGCCTTCACTGGATACACTTTTCTATTAAACGATACCACAAAGCATTTGTTGACATTCAATTTCATGTTGTTTACATCACCCCAGTTCACTATACAGTTTAAGTCTTGTTGAAGCTTGTTTGCACTTTCAGTGTCGTAAATAACGTTAAATATTTTTAAGTCGTCTGCATAAAGTAGAGCTTGAGAAAACTGTATACAGTCTACTATATCATTAACGTATAACAAGAATAGTAATGGCCCCAGATTGCTTCCTTGTGGTACTCCGGATAAAGTAAGAAATTTTTGTGACTGGCAATTATTAAGTGGCACATAGTTATATCTGTTCCTTAAATAGTCTGCTAGTAAAAGACATAAACCAGATGACATACCATACATATCACGCATTTTTATTAGTAGTATATGACTGATTCTATCAAAAGCTTTAGACATGTCAGTGTATATAACATCTGCTTGCAGGGATAAATCAATCTTTTCACAAACGTATTGGCTAAAATAAGTCAGGTTGGATACTATCGATCTATTTGGCATAAACCAATGTTGCCTTAATGAGATCTTATTTTTATTTGGACAAATATGTGTTTGTACAATGATTTTTCAAAAAATTTTTGCAGGCGTATTGATAATTGATATGGGCTTGTAGTTTTCAATTTTTGAGCGACTTCCACTCTTATGTATCGGAATAATTCTCGATTCTTTCAATAGATTAGGAAAGATACATTTATTTATGCATTGGTTATAAATATGCGTTAATAGTTCAGACAACAATTTTATATACCCATTATAAATATAGGCTGGAATACTATCCGGGCCTGCCCAAGTACTTTTTATTTTCTTAGAAGCATCAATTACTTGCGTTTTAGTTACAGGAACTAGGTTACTAATATAATTGTGCGGGAACATATCGTTTTGTGAATAATACATTTCAAATGCAGCTGTATTAAGGCGATCTTCAACATATACAGAACGAAAGTAATCTCGGAATGCATCAGCAATTGCTGCACCACTAGATATAAGTTCTTCATTTACTAACATTGATGCCGGAACAGAACTCCAGTGGCGGCTCGTGGTCAATCATACTGGGAGGTCAAAAATTGATTTAAAAATAGACATACTTAAAAAATATAAATAACTCAAATGCACCGCAAAATTTTATACAATCTACAATTCTGTTCAAAATATAGCGATTTTTCGAAACATTCTCATTAAAATCTCTAAGGGATTTTCTGTAAGCATTGTCTAGCTGTGTACGAATATCAACATTTCCTACGGTTGCAAAATTTACCGAGCATTTCATGTGTTTTGCAGACGAAGCATGTTTTTTTTATTTCCTCTTTTAAATGTTTTAAATCTCTTACACCGGATTTGGACTATAGCGAGTCTGACGAGTCTTTAGAAAATAATAAACAAACAAAACAGTAAAATACATTTGATACTTCACAACCACATATCCAGCTAGCTAAATCGTACATTACCTTGCGAAAGTTTCGATGAACATCTTTATTTTTGTCTTTGCTAGTTTGTCGTAAACTTAGTTCTGGCAAAGGACGACTATTTGCCTTGACCTCAACTAATTTTGTAAAATTAAGTTTGTTAGCACTTTTTAGTTGTTTAATTTTCTGCACTACCGACATTTTCTATTATAGCGCATGCACACGCGAATCAAAAATAGTATTTTACAAAACAACACAACAACAGTAAAACATATCAATATAAATTCTTAAATTGATTTAAAACACGCGAAAATCGAATCAAAAATCGAGCGTAGTTGTACACCCTGTACGAAGTCAACGTAAACTGCGGGATCCGGCTCATGACCCAAAGTTGATTATTGTTTTGGACGTTCGCGTTTATTCGGGCGCTGCACGTTTTTTGAGTTTTTCCAAGTAGATCTAATTCAATGAGGACAATTCGCACCGCTAGCCCAAGGTTGAAGAGGATGAATTACGAACGATGGCCGATAAATTTTAAGTTATTGTACTTGCGACTTAATTACCTATTTTAATAAAACACGTAATAATGAATATTTTTTATATATTGTCAAAATTTTTGTCATTGACCAAATGACCATATGGACAAGCCGCCACTGATGAACTACATGTCTTCTTTGAATTAATAAAAGACCAAAATAGTTTTGGATTTGATGTGATGTTAATGTCGCAGTTATGTATATATTTGTTGTAGGCGGTTTTGATTTCAATTTTTAATAATTTGCGAAGAATTTTGTAGTTACTGGCGGCATGTTTAGATTTAGTTTGATAGTATGATTTCCTAAGTGATTATCTGATAAAATTGTTGCAGATTACAGTTGGGGTCGCTACTTGCCATACATGTCTTCCAATTGCATGTCTTCCTATTATGCAAAATAACCCTAAATACTCACAAGGTTTATAACAACACTAAATAACTAAAAAGTAATGCGAAATATTGTGCAACTTTGCAACATCCAACAAGACTGCTGATTGTTTCGAACGTGATGTATCAGAATTTGTAAACACAATATAATAGAAGAGCGGGAAATAGTTACTATGTGAAGGCAACCGAACGAAAGGCTCGGATTAATATATAAAAGTTGTAATATTTACCTCCATTGATTGGTTGGACTACTAAACAATGGGTTAAATATTTAGAATTATTGGTTCGTTAGTCGAACCCTACGTAAAGGTACTGAAAAAGTCATAGTTTGTATACATAATATTGTTAACTTGACAATGATTTTGTTATAGGAAAGGAACTAATTTGTTAAATCATAGAAATTACTAAATGTCGGGTTAATTTTACTATATTCGCATTTATTAGTAGTCAAACAAACAACTGTTTGTTTAAACTATACCGGAAGAGGTTGTTATTTCTCCTGTGAACAATAACAATCAGGTTACTGTTGTAACAACAATGCTGGTTAGTATTTTTTAACTACAATTCCGTTTGAATTTGCTAAAATCTGAAAGTTGTTGAATAACAACTTTTATTCAATGAATCAACCTACTATATTTTTCTGAGTATATGTTAGAAAAATATTGTAAGATTTATTTTAGTAACATATTAGTTTAATCAACGCAAAACTCTTTTTCTTTCTTTTGTAATAATATTGATTTCCACGGACATAATCATATTATAGATGAAATCAAAAGCAAGAATAGATGAAAGATTGTTATCAGTTACTTTTTCTATAGATATCTATAATTATTTTTGTCATTCGATTACGATATTGCTACAATACAAATGATATAAAATAAATTTAACATTTTAAACTTTTAATAGTAAATAAAAAGTAAATGTAAATAAGAACACATTTTTATTTAGAAGACAAATAATACGGCAACGTGAATCAAACCCGAGGTTTCTTGATTAAATCTCGACGATTTTAGCAACTCGGCCACGAATACCATATATAATAACTTACTAACAATTTTTCTAATTCTACTAATACTATGTAACACTGTATTTGTAAACAAATGTTTTGCAATCATTTATAGATGCAGTAGGATTATGAATTTGGGCATTCAATTGTTCTTTAGCAGTAGGCTCACACTCTCTTACAACTGACATTTGCTTATGACAAAATGTTACTATTTATATAATCTTGTTCTAGGTGATCAATAAAAGACCTTAAGAATTTTTTGAAGTGTTCTATATTGTAAATTAGATTTTATCTAACATTGTTACATTTATCGATATTTTGTAAAGTCCGTTACCTGTAGATTTCTCCCCGTCTAGCTATGATTTCCCAAGAACCTTCCGCAGCAACCCCCACCATTACTCTGTTCGAGCTTTGTGGCTTACGTGACCAGTGTGCCTTTGTTAGGACTCGAGTAAACTTGTTAGTTAAAATCTAACGCGGTACCTATCGTGTAACGGTAAAGTTTGACATTGTTACTTAGTGAACTAGTTGTTTGGAAGATTTTTTCGCTTTGAAAACTATAATTTTGTGACAAAACTATTTATCTGTGACACTGTGATGTCGTATGAAAAGGAGCAACAGCGATTGTTAGCTCTTTGGGAGGAGATACAAGATGATCTGCCATGTACGTCGGCTAGAAGTGAAAGTGATTTATCAGACGAGGACGATCACTCCGATCACAGTATTCATAATACCGATACAGAGCAATCAGGTTCAGATAGTGAAGATAGTCACGAGGTTCCTCAAATGGAAAGAGAAGTGAAAAATGGTCCTGTATATGCGGGTAAAGACGGCACTCAATGGTTAGTTCATAAACAAACAAAACAACCAGGTAAAACTGCACCTCATAATATAATCACCCAATTACCTGGCGTAAAAGGAATAGCCAAAAATGCGAAGAACGTTTTGGAATGTTGGAAACTTTTTTTTTCCGACGAAATGATTGATCACATTACAAAATTCACAAATAAGCAATTAGCTAGAGTAAGGCTTACTGGAAGTGACAAACATAATTTGCCAACCGATTTTGAGGAGATCAATGCTTTCTTGGGTATTTTGTATTTGGCAGGTGTAAAGAGGGCTCAACATTTAAACACATCCGAACTGTGGGCGACAGATGGAACAGCTCCAGAATTCTTTGCTGCAACTATGTCGCAACGCCGCTTTCATGCTTTAGTACAAAATATTAGATTTGATGACAAAAATACTCGAGCTGAGAGATCTAAAAGAGATAATTTAGCCGCTGTGCGTCAGATGCTTGACGAATTTACAGAAAGATGCGTCAAGAATTACTCTGTTGGCTCCTACGTAACAGTGGATAAAATGCTGGAAGCCTTTAGAGGCAGATGTTTGTTTAGGCAATACATAGCTAACAAACCTGCCAAATATGGCATTAAAATTTATGCTGTCGTAGATGCTAGAATGTTTTACACGCATAATATTGAAATATATGCCGGCAAACAACCCAGTGGCCCATATCAACTAAAAAATGACGCGTACAGTGTCGTAACCCGTCTTCTAAAGCATTGCAGTGGTACTGGTAGAAATGTTACCATGGACAACTATTTTACTTCGGTGCCGTTAGCAAATGATTTAATAAACAACCACCGTCTGACCTTAGTCGGTACATTACGGAAAAACAAGAGGGAGATCCCGCCAATATTTTTGGATACAAAGATACGATCTGTACATAGTAGCATGTTTGCTTGGGAATGAATTCCAACGAAAGCCTGCTAACTTCATACATTCCTAAAAAGAATAAGAATGTGTTGATGTTATCAACTTTTCACGAAGATGATGAAATTGATGCAAACACTGGAGAGCAGAAGAAACCGTCAGTTATAAGTTTTTATAATCTTACCAAAGGAACAGTAGATGTAGTAGATAGAATGAAGACTGAATATAATGTAACAAGAGTGAGCAACAGATGGCCATTTACGGTATTTTGCAGTTTACTGAATATTGCTGGTATTAATTCCCAAATAATTTATTACACCAATACAAATCAGAAAACCGAACGGAGGCTATACCTAACGAATTTAGCTAGAGAGCTTACGAAGCCGCACATTATACGACGATCTAGTGTCACTTGTTTATCTATTCCTCTAAAGCAGAAAATCATAAATGTTTTGGGTCGAAAAATTGAGAAAGTTCTAGATAAAAGACTACAATAGGAAAACACTAAACCACGGTGCTCTTATTGTCCAATAAGAAAAATCGGTTTACGCAGTACTCTTGTGATGGATGTTTGAAGCCAGTATGCAAAGAGCATATACATAAAACTGTTTTGACCTGCATGGATTGCTTCAACCAGGAAGAAGATTCATAAGTTTTATTTTATTTTTCACATTTGTCCTGTTTGTTAAAGTTTTTACTTACAGGACCTCTATTCTTGAATTTTGGGGAATTATATTCTCATGAGAAAGACGAAAATTTTGTCATTCGCATGAGAAAATAATTTCACAAAACTTAAGAATAGGGGTCGTGTATGTATTATTATTATTTTACCATTTTTACAATAAAAATATTTAAGTTACCAGTTTACATTAGAAAACGTTAATTCTCAAATTATATGAACAAAAATAAAGTTATTGTATTATTTTTGTTAAATTTGATTTGACAAATACCTATGCTATATCAACAATAATACTTTTCAGGAATAGGACGAATAAAGTAAAAAAATAATGATGTTAGACAAAATCTAACGCGTTACCAAACGTGGGACTGTAGGAGGCGGTACCGATGGCGGGTTAATAATAATTAAATATAATAAAGTCATACACGTTACAGAAGTAACCGTAAAAACACCTGATGATAAATTTAAACTTTATTCTTTTCACAACTAAATTGGAAAAAATCTCGTATGAAACACTTTGCAAAATGGCTGTTTTTTGCACATTACGTCTTGGACCACCAGTGACGTCAAGTCTAGTGCAAAAACCCTTATTTTGCAACTTATTGCATAAATAGCTGTAATAACAAAAAGCTTTTCCTGCTTTTTGTATTATACCAGGGTGGTCTGAAAAGTTTCCGACCTAACATAGCTACAAGAATTTTTATCTTATAATTTATTTTTATTTTTCTACATAGTCTCCTTGTGACTCTATACACTTCTCCCAGCAATGCTCCCATCTCTTTAATCCGTCCAAATAGTAGTCGGTGTTTTTCTTTCCAAAATAATTGTTTACGAAGATGATTGCCTCCTCATTTGACAAAAATCTTTGTCCTCCGACCGCAGTTTTTAGTTGAGGGAACAGAAAGAAGTCGCTTGGGGCTAGATCTGGTGAATAAGGTGGATGGTCAAGCAGTTCAAACCGTAATTCATGGATTTTTGCTATGACAAAACTGCTGAGGTGTGAAATAGGATTTTCTTTTTCTGCAAATGTGGCCGTTTATCCGCAATTTCTGCTTTCAGTTTGTCAAGTAATGATGCGTAGTATGCTCCTGTAATGGTTTTCTTTTTTTGAAGATAATCGATTAAGATAACTCTATGACTATCCCAAACAACAGTCACCATCACTTTTCCATCCGAAAAAACAGATTTTGCTTTTTTTGGAGCCGGTTCCCCCTTTGTAATCCACTGTTTTGACTGTATTTTTGTTTCAGGCGTATAGTGGTGTATCCAAGTTTCATCTACAGTAATTAATCGGCGTCAAAACTCGGATTTATTGCGCCTAAACTGCGCCAACAAAGCATTGGAAATGTTTATTCAAACACGTTTTTGGTCTAATGTTAGCAAACGCGGCACTTAACGCGCGGACAGCTTTCTCATGCTTAGATCTTGATTTAATGCGTGACAAACACGTTCTTTGGACATTTTCATTGCCTCTGCTATCTGTCTCATTTTAATTCAGCGGTCGTCTAACACCATTTGGTGAACTTTAGCGATGTTATCGTCAGTAGTTACAGTTTTTGGACGTCCCGAACGTTCATCATCTCCCAAGCTCTTACGGTCACGTTTCAATTCAGCTGCCCAAAATTTCACAGCGGTAAATACCCTTACATAAAGTTGACTTAAAATTCAACTTGGAATCATAAAAGAAAATAAAATCATAGTCATTACATTTAAAAAAACCAAGTTGTCATTAACTTCCGATACTTCCGAAAATGACGCCAGTTTAAAAATATTTTAAAACAATAGATCTTGATCACAAATGGCTGCATACCAAATTCTGATTTTTTTGCTATCACGGTTCTCCAGATATGGATTCTAATGGACACTCAGCTAAAGACACCCTGTATAGTAAATGGATTTTTTAAACAAGGCAATATGGCACAAACTTAACCTGTTTTCGAGTATTCTCATTAAAACTAAAACAAAAATTTAAATTCAAAACTTATATTATCTGAAGGTACTTTCACGGGCATAAAAGTCAAGTTTGAATCGTATTTATATTCTCTCGCTCTTTATGAGTATTGTGAGTTGTTTTTGTAACTAAGATGATGTTGCTGAATTTATTGCCCAATTTAGTATGCGTATATTCGGATATTTAAGTGTTGTTAGTAAACAAACAACCAGCATTGGAAAAGGAAAATTTAAATCTAGTTGGGCATGTATTGTTTATTATTATTATTTAAATAATTAAATGGTGGGTTATTATTTTTTATTGTAATAATTGTTGGAAAGACTATTGCAGGGATGTTTGCACTCACATTGAGTGATTTTAGCAGTTAACAAAGATATTATTATATCAGTTGACTCAGCTTTCAAAAATGGTCTTATGTCAAAGATTGTTGAATGGTTTCACCTAAAAACATTTTTGGAATTTTTGTTCGCGCAAAACTTTAATGTTAATGTCAAAAACAGTTTAACTATAATATTTAAAAATTTTAAAATGCCACATAAATAAAAATCGTATAAAACTAAGTCGATTTTAATCTTGACATTTATAATAACCAAGTGTAAAACTGAAAGAAGATTACACACCCACTTATTGTAAAATGCAGCGTAACCGCTTCATCAGATAAGTTCAATCCATTCAAGTCGTTCAATCGACAACCGTCGTCAGCATTTTACGGAAACTGTAGTAACGTGCGTAATACATATCAACATAACCACATTATCAAATTTGTTAGAATTTTATTGTAGCTAGAGCATATTCCTGAATTCATGAAAATGATACTTTCTAAAGTAGATCTATAGTATATTCGAATTAAAAGTTAGTACAAGGATTTCTAAGTTAAATAAAATTAGAAACGCTTCAATTACCTAGATGAGAAAAACTTTATTTAAGAGTTTAAATTACTAACTAATCTTACACGAAGATTTCATTTTAAGTATTGATTTAAGGATGTGATTGGGAATACGATCGGCACTAAAATTGTCAATTTTACGAGAAGTAGAAACCAAATAATTTATTCTGCATCTGAATAATAAAACATACCAAATATTCTTAAAAAATTGTGTATAAAATTTTTATTTCTGTCGCAACCATTGCTCGAAATTTAATTAACTTGAACTTGGACAAACGGTTGCGGAGTTTTTATTGTAATGGTTATAAAACAATGTACGAGTAATAGCATTGTCGGTAAATGTGTGTATGTTTGCGTTAAATGTTTTATTTTTCCTCTCGTAAAAGTTAAAATTTTGTACATTTTAAGATGACATACGCTCGTAACATATTACATTAAGCAAAATGAACAATTGCATTCACCTGTCGAATGACCATAATATTGTTTGACAAACGTCTTTGACTTGACATGCAATACGTGCTTTAAAAATGTAACCGTGCATAAAATCTCCTAAACATTAGAAATAAACCCTTAAAATAAATCAGATTATCTTAACTTAACCATCGATATCTCATTTATGAAAAGACGTGCGATGAATATCAATGTGGATTCTAGATAAAGTTATCTTTGATTAATACAATTGTCTTCATTAATTTTTATAAAAAAATCGTAATTGTAACATAAATTGACAAGATTTTGTAATTAATTTTTATCAATAGTAAATGGAAAATGTTGTTCTAATCTACGTAAATTAAAAATTAAAAATAACTGTGCTTCACTCATTAGTTGTTTTAACTAATCCTTTTTCTTTTGAGGGTTAAGGTTTTGCTTTAAATTATTTATTTTAATTGCCTTTTATTCATTTTGTTTTCTTATGTTGTTTAGCGTATTTTTTATTCCAGCAACAACTCTTAATAATGCTGGGGTTTCTTTTAATAAATATTGCATTTTTTTAAAAAAATTTTAGTGTTTCAGAACTACTTGTAACTGGATATCTGCTTTCTATTTTCTTTTATATGGTAATGAAACATTAAAGGTTAATAAAACATTACAATTATACGGCAAACATTTCTTAATTACGTGTATATATTTTTTTAATTGTAGGAAAAATGTTTAATTTTTTTTGCTTAACTATGATGTCATGCCACGTTGCACGTAATTTTTCAGAATGAGATTGTTGTAATAAAAGAAATATAATTAAGAAAATTCTTAAATTTTATTGCATAATACTGATACCTTCGTTTCGGAATAGATGTATTTTATTAAAGTTGGTTTACTGGAAAGGATTTATTTTATTCTATAAATGACATTTATAATTTTAGTTTAAAGTGTTTTCTTTTAACTGAGAATTTCATTACGTACTTTTGCTGGTTAAGGTTTTGTCAAAAAATTGACTTGATGTTAACAATATTATTTTTATTTCGATCTTTTAATTTCTTATATTTTGTATAAAATGATTTCTGAGTTTCAAATCAAACGTATCACAAAGTTGTTTTGTTTATTTTGCTAATTTTGCATCTTATTCTTCTCCTATTTCTTCTTTCTTTAATTCATAGGTTGTGTATTGCGTCTCAAGTGAAATTGATTTTATGAGCGATACGTGTTGAGTAGAGGTGGTTGGTCGTCGTGGCTCTTTATTCTAAGAGCTCGTTGAGTATTAGTACTGGAAGTAATGTGGTTTCTTACATGAAGTTTTGGTAGGGTAGATACCTCAAATTTTTTAAGTTTGCGAGTTAAACTTCTTCATATTTTGTGAAATGTTGTAAGGTTTCGTAGGATATATTTTAAGTAGTGCTTCTTTTGCGGCTAATTTTGGTGGATTTTTCTAAGAGATTTCAATACCGTCTCCTTTTGGTTTACTTGTAATTGATCGACAGTCCGTTTTGATGACAAGTATGGTGATTTGCAAGCAGATTTGGTGTGTCAGTTTTCTAAAATCGAAGTTGTCGGTCAGTAAGTATTTATGAAATTAAAGTGACTTTTTGAAAAACGTCATAATAACAAAATGATAAATAACTAAAGGCTTTGAATTGCTTTATTTGACTGCGTAAAAATTATTTGGTGCTTTTATTAACCTTTCCGTTTAATAAGAAAACGTGCTTTGTACGGTCCAGTGCATTTAATACATAGTTTACATTTCAATTCCGTACATCTGTATTTGATTATGAAATTTAAATAATGTAGTTTAGGTAACAGTTAATTAGATAGGCATTTTATTGGTTTTCTTTAGAATATTTATTTGATAAAATTTGTTTTTATTAATGTTCATCCTGTAGAAATTTTGTTTGTTTTTAATACAATACACTTTTACAAATCTTGTATTGTGACAAAGTCTTTGTTTTATTACTTTAGCGTATTTTTGTACAAATAATTATAATAATACAGTTTATTGACAGATATGCAACATACAATATATATTAAAAAAAAGTTATCCACCAAAGAGCACCTGGTCGGGTCACCCGCCGAAGCAAGCGCACGGATTTTGGTCCAGGTCTCAATCCACATAAAACTAAGCATTTTTTCGCTTTGTTAGTAATTTAAAACAACTACTAAAATAATAATAACATATAGATATAGATGATGTTTGAGATTGAACGGTATTTTTTTCAAGGTAAGTTCCTAAGGGAAAAATGTAACACATTGTGCTAGGAGTTGAAAATGTCGTGACGTCGTTGACGCCCTCCCGATTTAGACAAATTTTATTGATTGATTTATTGGCATTTCAGCCGCATTTGAGTTTTAATGATTTCACAAAGGCTAGACTTTTGCAACCCACCCGTCACCTCTGAGCTAGCGTGCAATTTCCTTAATTTTATGTTACGTTTTCAATAAACTGTAGTATAATTTAATTTCTCTTAATTTTCCAATAATTGGATGAAATCAGCCTTCTTATAAGAGAGGCAATTGAAACCCAATTTTTTGTGCGACTAATGGGCGACGTTTCGTGTTTAATTGGTGAAACACTTCCTCAGGTCTCTTTATTGAAAAAAACATTATTATTTAACATTACTGATAGGTACTAGCAAACATGAAATACATATGACTGCTTACATTTAGTTTATAATTGTTAATTATTAAGGACGTACTAACAATTACATTTAACGTTAAAGTTTTTTGGCATGTAGCAGTATTTATGCAAGATGGCGTTAATACTTCTATTCAAAATTAAAAATTTCCTAAAAAAATTCTATCAGAATAAATTAATCAATTATAAAATTTTTTTTTTCTAATTTGAGTGGTTTATAGAGCTATAAAACCACCCAAATGAGTTCTTTTACAGAAAATTGAGTTTTTTTATAGAAATAGAACAATTTTTATTCCAAACGGTGGTAACACTGATTTAATATTAAATATTATCGTAGGTACCTATTCATAAATTTAATAGTGCAGAGTTTGATCTCGTTTATTTAGGAACTAAAACAAGCTACAGAAAAAGTAATATAATAATCCTTAGGTTTCATTGAAATAATTTAATATACTTATTTTAATTTTGTAACTTTACAATAACATTTATAGTAAAATGTAAGTTTGATAAATTAGAAAAGATTGGGATTACGTTGGGCCTATTTCAAATATACAGTGTGTCTAGTTTAAAATGAACTACATGGGGATATCGGAAACCGTTGAATATACAATATCGGTTGAATGGAACAAAAGTTGAGTATTTGTATGCCTATAAATAGTCTGGATTAACTTTATTAAAAAGCCGCTTGAATATTTAAATACAGGGTAAAAACCCAAAATCGGTGTTTTAGAAAAACCTTAATATTTCACTTATTACAAGTGGCACGTTGATCAAATTTTCAGAATAGGTGTAAGAGATCGTGGCCATTCCAAAAAATATAATAAAAAATGTGTAAGCCTACTCTCTTCGGCGCAGCCATAGTCAAATTTTATTTTTCTTATGGGCGCTATATTGGATTCTTGTCTTTTTCAAATGCTTTTCAAGCATCTATAACAATCATATGTACGGACAATAAAAATACGAAAAAGTTGTAATAATAATAGTTAGTTATAGAAGGCCCTGATAATGATACGAAATTTAACTCAAATTAGGATAGCTTTAGGAAATGGAATTCATATTATTTCGTATATTCCAATTTAAACTAGACTAGACGAACATCTGTCTCAAAAAGATCTGGACTTTTTTATGTTGGGTTATCTTAAAAATAAAGTGTACTCAAAATTGTACAAGAACGCAGAAGAATTACAAATGGCTGTTTTGGCGGCTCTTAATGCAATAAATTACACCAGCAATGTTAAGACCGTCTTGTAAATCAGTACTTACACGATGTAGAATATGTGTTCAAGTAAACAGTCGATTGTTCGAAAATCTATTATAATTTAGTACTGATTAATTTTTTCTTTTAGTTAAGTTTCTTTTTGTTTCATATTAAAATTAATACAAAATACATATTTTTGTTATTTCCATCTACTTTTATAATCCTAATAATACTATTGGAAGATTTTAAAAAATTATTGCAGTAAACAATTTATCCATTTTTGAGGCAGATGTCCGTCTAGCCTAGTTTAAATTGTAATATGGGAAATAATATGAATTCCATTTCTTAAAGCTATGCTAATTTGAGTTAAATTTCGTATCATTATCAGGTCCTTCTATGACTAACTATTATTATTACAACTTTCTCGTATTTTTGTTGTCCGTACATATGATTCTTATAAATGTTTGAAAAGCATTTTTTACAACGATTCAAAAAAGACAAAAATCCAATATGGCGCCTATAAAAAAAATAAAATTTGACTATTGCTGCACTAAAAGGAGTAGGCCACAATTTCTTACATCTATTCTGAAAATTTGATCAATGTACCTTTTATAATAAGTGAAATATTAAGGTTTTTCTAAAACACCGATTTTTGGTTTTCACCCTGTACTTTAATACTCAAGCGGCTTTTTAGTAAAGTAAACCTAGATTATTAATAGGCATACAAATACGCAACTGATGTTCTATTTAACCGACATTGTATATCCAACGGTTTCCGATATCCCCATGTAGTTTATTTTAAACTGGACACACTCTACCTACTCGAGTGCAGGCAGTGATGTTGAAGTTTTATTTCCGGCATCTGTTGTAATATTCCAAATTTGTCTCTTTAGTTGATTTTCATGCACCTAATTATTTAACATCTGTAGAATAACTTTGTTCTACTAAAAGAAAAGCTTATGGACTGTATCACTAATTAGCTTTATAATTTTTTTTAATTGTTGCGGAAAAGGCAGAGCACTTTTTTCTTTTATCTTTAACTAAATTATTAAAAGCATAATTTAACATTTTATATTTTCTTTATTTTTACATTACAATAAACAGTTCTAACAACGACCACACACTTCTGCTTACAAAAGACGAATGATGAAAAAAAACCATAAACACGCTCACCCCAGCGTAGGAAACACACATGCCAATCAAATCTGTTGGAAGTGTTTCCAACAACATCTAACAAATGTTCAACGAATACATACTTTCACTATGACATCATCTCAATTCTATTAGAACCATCAGTTGTTTTAAATATATAATTTTTCTCAAAATCTGCTAAATCTTATGTCAATATTTAATTCATCAAATACACCGGATTTCGAATCACAAGAGCACAGTTTTGCAAAGTCTATAAAAACAAAATACCACTAAAGAGACTCCAATGACGACGGATTAAAAGATGGAATTAATGCTAATTTTCTTCATAAACCAAATAACAAGACACCGACAAATATGATACAGTCCTAGTCAAAAGTAGAAAAAGAAGAAAATTATTTTTATTAGAATATCTTCATACAATATATCTACTGAAATGCTAGAAACCTACATTCTTTTTTTTTTATTGTTGATCGGTAAAAATATTCTTAGTTACACAGAGAATAAGAAATAATTACTTCAATTGATTTTTTGGCAATATCATAGTCTTATAAACAATAACATTTTATTGATATGTAATAATGTGTTTGGCGACCCCGTAGCTGAGTACACTCCTGTACACGTTTAAGCATGAGAGCAATGAGATGACCGGTGTCTGCTTGTGACTCCTCGTTCCAAGCAACTTTAACTTTGTGGATTAACTTTTCCGCAGTTGATGGAGAATAGTGCAAAGTAGATAGTTTCCTTCCTATCACATCCAACACATGTTGGTTGAGATTTAAATCTAGTAAACCAAGTACTTGCGGCGAGACATTAATGTCTACTTCTTAAAAAAAGTATAGTTTGACAAGCAATATGGGGACGTGAATTGTCTTGTTCAAAAGTGGTTTGTAAGACATGAACACAACGGACAGCTGCATGTTTCCTCAAATAACAACAAGTGGTAATCGGCTACCATAGGCAATAGCTTTCTAAACCATTGCTCTAATCGGTCCTGTATACATGCTCTCAACAACAAACCCAATAAAATGGCGGCAGCGTCTTACCCTTCTATGACCATGGTGCATACCTACACATAATTGCAATTTTCACTGAAGACATTCTGACTCCCAATGCCGCTTTTTACTGACGTTAAAGACAATGATCCGTAGTCAAAGAAAGTATTAATCGTAGACGGTATAAAAAAAGATTAAAAGCTCGAACGCCTACCTTTTTCTTCAAACAATTGCTCCGTTATTTGAGGCGTAGTAGCTAAACGGTTTCGTTCAACTACACCTTGGTTGACCAGTTGATCTTTTCCGTATTCCTCTATCTTCTTGGTTCCACACATAATAATTTGGACACTTTTGAACTTGAGACATTTTGTTACGTTTGACAGTAGTAGACGAAGGCACAATAACTAAAAATATAAACCGGTTTCTTCACAAACACTAAGAGATAATTACTTTTGCTTAACAAGAAAAGTTGGCATTGTTACCATAGCAATCTTTAAATATACTCAAAGTTTCTCAGTGTAACACCTCTAATATTTTTAACTTCTATTCCAAACTAATAATTCGTATTTCTTTAACATGTAATGAATAGTTATCAATATTCTAAAAATTGTAAATTAAAAAATTTAGTTAGGTATGCGTAAAGTCATTTTACAGTACTCAACACTTCGCATAGCGTCTTTATTTAAAATTTAGCGTTGTGGAAAATTTTTTCTTTGGCAAAAGATTTTTATTGCCACCTTCTGTATTGTTTTACATATTTTACATTTTAACTATATACACATAACTGCATTTTTCTAATAATGAATCTCCCGTCTACAAGAAATATTAGTCATGTATAACGATTATTTTTGATGCTCGAGTGGTATTTGTTACGGTTATATAACCATAATAAACACAATTATTGGAAAATGTATTAATATCACCAATTTAAATTTCTGTACAAGTTAGAGTATTGTTTATACAAGAAGATTAATGTTGCGAACATTTGACCAAATAGAACGGAAAATTATCAAGAACAATCTAATTTATATTTTAATTTGTTGTATTAATATTAAACACACAATTTGTGTAATAGATATATCATGTATTTTTACTAAAAATTGAATTTGTAGTGCCAGTAGAGGTGGTAACGGAGATGGTAGATTCTTGGGTTCTCACTTTTTCGAGAATTTTAGTGTGGTGTTTCTCATTAAGCTTTAGATACGGTTTAAGCAATTCAGATGAAGAGTGTCTTGTTAGCTTTAACTTCTTGCAAATTAGCTTCAGATTGTGACAAAATGCTTACAGCGGATGATCAAGTGTTAAATTCTCAATTTCTGTGTCTATGTCGACTTCTATGCTACTACAAAAGCAAAGTTTTAGCAAAACCGGCAAAACGTAATAAGTACGATTTTATTTGACGTTTATAAAAACAAATGTTTCCAAATTTTTGGAGGTAGCAAAACACCGAAACGGTTATATCACGTCGTTATCGTTCGCTTATCATCATAACATCATAACCATATAAAATTAAAGAATTCTATTGGTCGTATAACAATGAGTCGGTGATATTCTCGGTTGGTAAAATTCATTAATACTATTGGTTTAAATTTTTGAGGGAACTAGTCAAAAACAGAACACTTTATAAAAGCTTACAAAACGACACTTTGGACTTGCTTAATGATTCGTTGTTAGATAGCCAAAATAAAACAATGCCATGCATCTTTTTAACCGACGACCAAAGCGTTTCCTTTAACAAATCTTATAATAAAGCCATTTTCCGGAACAATTAAAAGAATATTTAATTGACAACCTTGTATCAACCTAATACAACATAATACTGGCAAGAATAATATAAATCTTCTTTTTCGTTTCTTCCCTAAGCATCATATGACAAATTGGTTAAGGCTTTCGCGGCTTGTTTGCGAACTAGTGTGGTCTAGATTCGGGTTTAATGGTCGTTGTTGATTGGAATTTCTTTCTATCGTTTTGCTAACGTCAGTGGTCAGCTTCTTCAGAGATCCTTTCAGCTTCAATGTTGGATGAAGACTGATGAGATCGGCGGCGCATGTTGTATTTATACAGGTTCAAAGGGGGTGTGGCTTCAATTGCGCTGGTCAGAACCTCTTTTTCGTAAGGTATGAGCTTACGAAAAGTATCTTGTGATCCTTATTGCTAAGCGCGTGTTTGACTACCGCTGTCTTTTTGGCGTGCCCTTGACGGCAGTTTACTCGATGTTCTTTAAACCTGAACTTTGGAGATGGAAGGACCTCTGAAGAAACTGACAACTCACGTTAGTGAAACGTTAGGAAGAAATTCTAATCAACAACGGTCATTAGACCCAAATGTAGACCACACCAACAGGCATCGTATTTTTTTATTTTGTTATAGTAAAATCCATTCTTAGAATTTTACAGCAACCTTGCATACTAACTGATTAATTGCAATTAAGTTTTTTTTTTTTTAATAGTAATAAGGTAATTTAATAAACGTGTAACCAATAAAACAACAACAACTTTTCTAGAATACAAATTGGGTAACCAAAACGTTAATAACTTTTTTGCCAATTTAAAAGTTACACTAAACTTTTGCGCTATCAAACTGACAAAATCACATGGCATTTATTACACACGAATTAAATTATTAGTTGTATTTGAGTTTCAATCTTTTAGGTGCGGCCGAAAGTACAATCTGCATTTGATTTAGAGTACTTAGAAAAATCCAATTGTAGAACATTTTATCAATTTTTACAAGTTAGAGATCCATTGCTCCTGTATGAAAAACATAAAATATTGAATATATTTGTTTAACAATACTAAATGAATCTACAATACCAAAGCAGTTAACATCATCATTATTTATACAGGGTAATTCATCCCGTCGATTAGAAAGTTATCGACTTCCTGAAATTTCATCAATATAAGATTTGGTATGTGGTCATCGACTACTCTAAGTTTAACTAAAATATTTTTAAAATGGGGGCATTTCCGAATATACCAAAAATGGTCGTCATATTTGTTTTTTCTCGTATCCTTTATTTTATATCTATTGTTACATTTTGTCATCGGTTTTTGTAGATTCGGATTGATCATATTTTCGAATAATAATGGTCCAGTTATCCTTTTTTAGGGAATTAGTAAATAAAACGCCGAACCTTTGTCGGTAAGAACTTTTCTCTTTTGTAAGCGCGTCTCTATTATCTATTATTTCGTTAGGTGTTTTAATTTTGGTCCCAAATTTATCGAGTCCGTTCATGCGGACCCCTGAGTTACAAATGACGTTCAAGGGTCGAGGAGCTGGACCACGGCCAGGTTTTTTTTATCATCATTATATCACTAGTATTAGACATAGTATTAGATACGTACGGCGCATTTGATATATTATACGCAGATTTTTGTTTTGCACTGTAACCGGTGGGAATCGATTCTAGTCGGAATTACTATTACGAGGACGTATTGATATGTAGTTAGCCTAGACCAGTTCCTTGCATAAACAAAATATTGCGTTACCATAGCAACGAACAATAACTTATTAGAAGTGTCAGTGTAAAGTTTGACGTCAGAAAAAAGATGTCCACCAAAATTGTGAAAATCGAATAATTGGAGTCTCGAGCCATCATCAAGTACCTGTATTTAAAAGGGTTAAGAGGTAAGCAGATTTACGAAGATATGCTTAATACCCTTGGTGATCAATGTCCTTCGTATGCGACCGTCAAAAATTGGAATGCAAGCTTCAAAAGAGGTAAATTTTCCATTGAAGATGATGACCGATCGGAAAGGCCAGTTTCTGTGTCAGTCCCCGAAAATATCGATGCAGTTCATGACATGATTTTATCAGACCGTCGAATTGGGCTAAAACGGATATCTGAAGCACTGAATATTTCATACGAACGCGTTCATCATATGGTTCACGTCAATTTGGACATGAGAAAATTGCTGCAAAATGGATCCCCAAATGTTTGAATGTTGACCAAAAGCGTGCAAGGGTAGAAGCATCGCGTTCGATCTGTGCTCGATTTGAAAACGATGTAGACTTCTTAAACCGAATTGTTACTATGGATGAGACTTGGGTACATTTCTACGATCCAGAAACAAAGCAACAATCGATGGAATGGCGACACTCTGGTTCTCCAAGACCTAAGAAGTTTCGTGTCCAAAAATCTGCTGGAAAAGTTCTTGCTTCAGTTTTTGGGATTGCCATGGAGTAATCATGATTGATTTTTGGATAAGGGTAGAACAATAACTGGAGATTACTATTCGACATTACTGACCACTCTACGGGAAAATATTAAAGAGAAAAGACGCGGAAAGCTATCCAAAGGTGTTTTGTTTTTGCAGGACAACGCCCCTGCACACAAATCTCATGTTGCCATGCAAAAATTTGTGATTTAGGGTTTGAATTACTAGAACACCCCTTTATTCACCCGATTTGGCTCCGTCCGACTATCACCTCTTTCCTCAACTGAAAAAAGTTTAAAAGGTCGTACATTTTCTTCCAACAAGGAGGTAATAGAAGCTGTGGAGGTCTGGTTTGCAGAGCAAGAAGAAACATTTTTTTAAAGGTCTAGAGACGTTGCAGGTTTGCTGTAATAAATGTATCCAATTAAAGGAGAATATGTTGAGTAATAAAATATTTTGACATTGAAATTTTGTTCGGTTTTATAGTAGGCTAAGAATTTTTCAATATATCCTCGTATATGTGTAATCTAAAACGTAACATAAATTTTATTACATGTGCGAAGTCGTATCGAATAATTCTTGTTTAGTATTTCCATTAATATTATTTATTAAACCTACTTAATTATTTAGTTATATGCTAAGTGTCATATTTGCATCCGGGTTGTTAAGATACCTTCTTTATCCTAATCATCTCGGAGAAAAATAAACGTAACACAAGGCTAAACATTTATCCTTTTGGTACTGGGAATAGAATTTTCTTTCGTACTGGGAAAATATGGTTAACGGCTGCTACACTTATTCTGGAACACTCCGTATTTAAAACATTTAATGCAAAAAATTACGTTTGAACCATTGAAGAAAAATAAATGATTTTTTGTGTTTTGATTTCTAGAGGTTCGGCCGATATTTTCCATCGTTCTGTCACTTCTCTTATCGCATGTATCTACTGCGATTTTTAAAGTCTCTCAAATCCTCCATTTTTTTTAAATGACAGCATTATTTCAGGCAATATAAATAGATGTAGAATTAAATTTTAGGGTCAGTCTAATTTTATTACTATTTACTAAGTTGTAGAGGAATTTGGAAAAAAACAAAATGTCAAAATACTCATTATCGTTGTGTAATGTTGTAGAATTTGTATTGTTTTTAATTCATTTGAATTCAATTTTGAATTAAATTTACATCACTGAACTTAGCAAAGTTCAGTATGTTCAGATACGTATTGTACCATTTCTGACGACATAAGTCGGTGTAGAATTAAATTTTAAAGCCGGATTCAATATTATGCATTTCTATTTGCAGATGTTTTTACGTTATTAGTACTTTGAAACACTTTTGTTCTAATTTTATTCCAGAAACGCTTTGCGGCCCATTGTCGACAAACATGATAGAAATAGTTTTGCACCATTCATCATAAACAAATCAGAAACAGCGTTATATAGATATTATTCCATGTTGCAAATTGAAGAAGCTAATTGAAACAATAAAAATGACACTTTTTCCAAAGCTTTCATCAATTTAATAAATACAAATAAAAACTGTAGTCACATGAAACATTAATTTATTGTAATAATTTATTAATAACTATTGGTCGCTATGGTTAATGTGATTATTCAAAAAAATTGCAACAAAAGAATAGTTTCATCAAAAAGACTAATAATTTAAAATATACTTCTACATCAATTTCTGCCGTCAGAAGTGGTAGCTGCCATTTGAAAAAATTAAGTAGTTGACAGGTTCTGATTGATTGATTAAAAAATTGCAGTAGGCAAATACAATACGACAGAAATCATAACGCAAAAAATCATTTATTTTTCTTCGATGGTTCAAAAGTACTGAATTTCTTAAGAGGTTTCAACGTAATTTTTCCATTCAATGACCCATGTCTTGACAATATGATTGTGCTGATGATAAAATTTAATGTAGAATTCAGATATGGTGTCAAAATAGGGTCATTCTATTAAAAAAGATGGCGTAAATTTCCGGTATATCCGGAAGTGTCGCCATTTTGAAAATATTTTAGTACTTAAACTTAGAGTAGTTGAGTACGGCCATATAACAAATTTCATATTGATGGAATTTTAGGAAGTCGGTAACTTACTAACCTACGTCGATAATCTTGTATATTAAATACTACTAAAGTTTTGGCAAAGAAAAACACAGTTTTGGTAATTAATAACAGTGCCACTTTTATTTGCAAAAACATCACTGTTTGAGATGTTTACTGGGTGTGTTAAGTTTCTCTATTTTCAGCTTTCGGATATCAGCAATTTCCTTAATAGTAGTCACTGAGTTAAATACGTACCTAATTTATTTAAATATCATTTAAAAGTTACGTGCTAGCCGTAAATAAATAATGAATCGTTTTCTGTCTGTATTAAAACTTTTTCTATCCATTGTGTTTGTCGCCGTTAAATAGTATTGCTTAGTTCAGAATAGTTCCCTTTATGGCAACTATTTTTATTAGATTCTTATAAATTGGAAATATTTTCTGAATCATTTAACAATACATTCGTTAACTTAAAACTACTATAGTTTTTTATTTTGAATAAAGTATGTGCAAAAAGTATCATTTGTTTTAATTAAGTACTAATTCATTAATTAATATTTAAAGATGAGTTTCAACTAAGTAGCTGGATGTGAAATCGTTTTAGTTATTTCGAGTTTTACGTTTGAGCGTGGAAATTTTACACAAATTGTGTAACTGTCGAAATCCTTTTTACTGAAGTGCAAATTTGATTACCGGCGTGGCAAACACAGAAGTAAGTAAGTGGGAAACCTTTCACTAACTTTCTTTACAAAGTATATGTTGCATTTGATTATTTTATTGTTAGCCATAATAATTGTCACCCGAATTAAACAATTTTATAAATTACACTGTAGCGTGTTTGAGGACATTTTTTGCCATCAAATGCATATAACCTTTTTATTTATAAATTATAGGCGACTCATTGTACATTTTATTAAGAATATTTTATTATCGGAAGGTTTTTCTAAAGGTATGCACGAAAGGGCAACCAGATACAAAGTAACAATTCATTTGTTCGTGAATAGATGCTCTAAATTTCGTGAGTTCAAAATTAGCATTTCATTATATTCTTTTTGTCATTATTCTTATGCTAAAATCCAAATAATCGTTTAGTAAACAAGGCTACACACACAAATGATGGATAATTATTTTTAGATGAATATGAAATGAAATTGTTGTTTAGAGTACGATTAAGATTCTGCATGTGAAAAAAATAATAACACCACAAGATATAGATTGATACAGAATTTAAAATTTATTTATCTTTACGGGGCACAGTATACAGGGTGTTTCCAAACAAAAAAAAATAGGAAGTGATTTCTCATCAAAAATTAATCAGGGTCTTTTCTTCACATTTTTTTCTAAACTTACTTCCTGCTGAGTTACATCATATCAAATAGATTGACTGAAATTGGGTTTTCAATTAATTTTTTAATATTGTGCGATGGTGCCATAAAAATACTAAACTATTAACTTACTGAGATAAAAGTACACATAAATAAGTCATAATAACGATTACAGCCCGGACCTGTGTTCAGTGTCAAAGGATGGTGACATGGTTCCAAAATAGATCTCCTACAGACTCCACTTCTTATCGACCAATAAGTTTGTTAAGTGTAATTTATAAGGTTTTGGAAATATTGATTTTCCAGAGAATCAATCTTAAAAAAACGGAGGTTTCTTGTTTTCATTTAAGTATGATAACTTAACAAAAACTTACGAATTTTGAATGATATTGAGAACCCTCCAGCTAAAACTTAAATTTGGAAGTCCTGTATGGTTGCAAGACTACTTAACTACCGCTTTTTCTGAAGGTGAAGAGTGGAAAAATTATAGCCTGGGGTTGATGTTTTTAATAAACATCTCATTAATGATCCAACAATAGAAATCGCGGGCTTTGATCAAAAGAAAAAAATTTGGCCAAAAGTAAATTTCATAAGAACAGGCCATTCAAAATACAACTTTATGTTGTTTAAATGGGGTGCGATTTCTAATCCGAATTTTGATTGTGGAAACGAATCAGAGCCGTTGCACATATTGTGTAGGATTGTCATTTAAGAAAGTTTATAAACATTCGACGAAGCTGTATTATGGCTTACTGATTTGACGGACATCTTATGTTAAGTAATATTTTGTATTCTGCCTGTTTTTCCATTATTTTGTTTACTATTTCTATAACCTATTGTTTTTCTTGTCATTATCGTAACTGGAGCTGGAACCTTTCCATTATATAGGGTGTCAATTAAGTACTGGTGCAAACTTTAAAGGATGAATCTTTGATTAATTTTAGGGTAAAAGTTCATATGAACATGAGTCCGCAAAGGCTTGGTTTCTGAGATACGGAGCAATTATTGTAAGTGTTATTAATTGTTTAGTCTTAGTCTTGTAAACGATTTAAGTTTGTTACCTGATAATACAATTAATAAAAGATACATTTTTCACTTATTTTTCAAAAACTAGGAAGTTGTCCCACTTTAAACTCGTTTATATTCAAAACTGCTGCTTTTAGCGACAAATACTAAGAATTCCTTTGGTATCTGAAATTGAATGGAGAATAGGTCTGCCTAGTAAAAAATGAAAGTGATTGTTAATTATATTGAGAAAGAACACCGCATATGGCGCCCTCTAACATTAAACAAAAACTAAATTAATATTTAAGTTTCTCGTCATCCCGAATTTTGTCCAATTGCCATGTTACTTAACAAAAATATAACTAAAAAACCAAATAAAATAGTTTTTTGGACGTCTTCTATCTTAAAAAAATAAGCTGTTGTGAACCCATGTTCATATGAACTTATTATCTTAAAATTAGTCAAAGATTCGCCCTTTAAAGTTTTTACAAGTACTTAATTAACACCCTGTATGTCGTCATGCAATGGCTGTGCTGTTATATTTTATGTTCTTATTTACCTTCTATAATGTTCACACACTTAATTAATATTATTAGATATAAATACTAAGGTGCGTAAGGGTTGACATGTTTAGGTTTTAGTGGTTTTCCTAAACCTTGAAGCAAATGCTTTGCCAAGACGAACCAATCCACAATTGCACCACCTATACAGTTTTTAATACTGATCTTCTGGGGCATCATACGTGGCGTTAGCGTACGTGTTAAACGTTAATATGGAGGTTTGGCATTGCTCTTATTACTGACTAATGTTGCTTAAAATGAAACATCAGCGTTTGTTAAGCTTTAGATATACTCAAAACGTATACTACCTCTAATGGTATTGACTTCTAACAAAATGGAATGTCTGGTACCAGATAATTCGATGTATTATATTTATAATTGAATAAAATGTCTTGCTAATTACAGCAAATGAGATTCAATGCGTAACTAATGAATTACGTACGGTATCCGCCAAAATAAACAGTACCGAAACAGAAAGTGCTGTGGAGTTGTTTATGTAGTATGGATGTGTCATATTTGACTTAATTGTCATTAGTTGAAATATTAATAATACGCTGCAGTTAAATTTGATTTAAAAATGGTTCTAACAACGGAAGAAAAGTTTTTTGGTAGAGCATTATTTTCGTTCATATTTATTTTTATTTTCGGTACTGTTTATTTTGGCGGATACTGTACTTTACTTCCATTTTACTCTGTAAAATGAATTGCTTGCATGCACGTGAATTTTACTAGGTAGACATCGCCCCTCAAATGATACATCTTTCAACTAAATGTATTGAAAATTTGGAGAAATTACATTAAAAAATAAGCGTACAAAATGAAATTTTAAACATGCTTGTTTTGCTAAAAGTTGTAGTAATTCGTAGAATTTACATGTTGAACAATTGTAGATCAAAAGCGGCATGATGCCTTTGAGAGTGGCGGTAAGATATTATTAAGCAATAGCTTAACACCACTTTTAGATTTCCGCGGTCAGCACTCTACAAATTACCAAGTCGCTGCAAGTAAACTGCCCCCTTAATAACCTATTTTGACAGAGAGATTTTTTTTTATTATAAAAACATATAGGTAGGTATTCAGAACTATTGTTTTCAACAGATGAACGTTATTAATAAAAATTATCCATATGAGCTTTGTACAAAAAATGTAGTTTTTTTCTAAATTAAGTTTTGTAAATTAAATTTCTTAAGTTGAAAGCGGTACTGAGTATGTTCGGGAAATGTAGCATTTGGTTGCAACCGTTTTTTGTATAATATGATAATATAGTTCTTAAATGTGTGAGTAACTAATTTTAAGAATAAAATTATATAATCAATTTTATTGTATAATCGTTTCTTAGTATGTACGTAAAATAAAATGATACATAAACACGTCTGAGATAACGAGAAAGGCAGCTTTGCCAAAGCTTTCCAGACCTGGAAGTTGTTTTCGCATTCCGCTAGAGGAGCACCTAACCAGTGATAAGTTAACGAATGCTAAAATTTCGATTTGCATATAAAGTATTTCAAATTATTGAGTTAATTTTTTAAATAAGTTTATTAAAAAATAGACAACAATCGACACAAAAGAAATTTATCGCTATTTCTTTTACTCAAAAAGTTTTTTTTTTTCATTAAATAATTTAGAATAAATGTCCTGTTCTTTCAAAGGTATTTGTTTATTTATTCGTATGGTGCATTTTTAATATTGTATTGTGATGTAAGTGTTATGTATGGTGTCCCAGAAAATCAGTATAAACCTGTATAGTGTGGTGACGAAACCGTGTGCAATTGAGGATTGGTTCGTCTTGGCAAAGCATTGAAGCATTAAAGCAAATGTTTAAGAAAACCACTAAAACCTAAACATACCAACCCAAAGGTATATTAATTAAAAACGTCATTCTTAAATTTCAAAGTAAAATATTTACTACTAATGGAGTAATCCTGCAATTGGTGAGAGCGGTTTGTGTCGAAAGCCGCCTTAAGTATAATTTCTTTTTTTTTTCTTTATTACGTTTAATATTAGTGGTACTATAAAATGATGCAATTAAATTTTGTTTTAAGAAAAGTTATACATGTGTTAAACCATGTAGTAAAAAGCCGTGGGGGATGAGAAATCTTGTCATAGACATCTTATTGCAGTTCACGAATGTTATACAGGGTGTTTTGTAATTGAATATCATTATTTAAGGGATTTTTGGGTTCATTTTAAGAAAAAAAAATTAAACGTACGTCCTAAACGTCTTAACTTTTGAGGTTGAGTTTAGAGTTTTCAAAAATAAATAGTTTATTATTAATACCGCTTTAAATATTTTAATGACCTTTAACATACATTTACTATGTATTAAGAAAATTTTTTTAATGTACAACATTTTTTTTATTTCTACCAGAGGCGTTCGTATGAATTTTGAACTGCTTATTTTGGCTGACATTGATAGTACGCCATTAATTTCTCTTTAAATGAAAATCATTTTTGAAATCTCCAATCATTTCTAATCAAATTTAATCCCTTGATTTTTTCAATTCAATGCACGGTTTTCGCTTAAAAAATAAAAATCGTTTCTCTGCATGAACATAATATTGTTAATATGACAATATCACCGTGCAGAAAAATAGATTTTATTTTCTTAGGTGCATCGGTTTAAAAAAAAATGATTAAATTTGCTTAGAAATGATAGGGGATTTCAAAAATAATTTTTATTTTAAATGAAATCAGTGGCGTACTATAAATGTCTGCCAAAATAAGCGGGTCAAATGGTTTCGTTTAGATATTTTAATGATATTTGGCTTAATACATGTACTATGTATCAAATTTTTAATGTACCACATTTTTTTATTTCCACTAGTGGCGTTTGTACGGATTTTGACCTGCCTAATTTGACAAACATTAATGGTACGCTACAGATTTTTCTTAAATTATTTTTTACATTCCCAATCATTTCTAAGTAAATTTTATTACTTGATTTTTTTCAATCCGATGAACAGTTTTTGGTTGAAAAATAAAAACCGTTTCTCTGCATAATCATAACAATACCGTTAGTATGACCTTATCACCAAGCAGGGAAATAGAGTTTATTTTTTTAAATGACAACCGTGGATCAGATTGTAAAAAATCAAGGGATCAAATTTGTTTAGAAATGATTGGAGATTTTAAAAATAATGATTGTTAATACATAATACATGTATGCCAAAGTTCATTCAAATATCTAAAATAACATTACAGATATTAATAATAATAATAATAAGGACTTTATTGTTACACCACATTTCTTATATTAAATTTTTTTCATTATAAAGCTAAATATTAATAGTGAAGGATTCATTTTTGAAAACTCCTACAATTTTTTTTCACTTTTTTGAGAACGTCCCAAGCAAATCACGAATTTTATATGTACTCGTATATGTATATGTATATGAACACAAAACCGATTTTAAGGAAACTTAGTACGTAGTCGTTACTTATAAAACCGAAGATTTTAATCGGGTAAGTAATTCAAATTTTTCAATTCCGTATAGTAGTCACATTACTTTTAATTTTTTGAAAATCTAGTATTCTTTAAATGATTTATGTACAGTAATAGAACAAGTTGAAAATATACCAAAATAGTATTTGAAAACAAAATTTATACAGCGAGTTAAAAGATAGTTGACGGTGAAACCGTGTATTTAATCATTAGTTTGTTACTATTTGTTGCATTTGTAAACTTTTTTTTAAACTAAAACTGAATTTTCCTTTTCAAAATAAATTCTTTTACTCCAAGAGTGTCTGAAAATGAAGTAAGGGATATAAAATCAGAAAATCTAGAGTTGTAATACAAAAAAGAGAATCTACTTTACGAATCCTGGCCAATTTTGAACGTTTCTTTATGACTACTAAAATTGCTGTTATATATTTTTTTTACAATACTTTTCATTGCACTTCGCATAATTTATTGGCATTGGAAAATTACAGTAGAAAGAGCTTTATGATTTTTAACGGATTTGCTGTGTGGAAAATTAGTAAAATTGTCTATTTACTTCGCAATTAGAAAGCAAATTATGATTCAAAATTTACCTAATCATTTTTAGAATAATTTTCAAAATTAAGTCCGGGGAAAAGGTTTGATATGTTCGAGCAAATTAGTTCATTTTTTTCAAATTACGGTGCCGCCTGTTTTTTTGTAGAAATATGTACAACATTCAAACCCATAAGCATCAACGTATAGTGTTCACTTTCACTAAGTTACTGTAGAAATAACTCATACTAATGCACTAGTTCAAACGTAATCAAATAAAACAGAAATTCACTGATATTTGAGAAAAAATAGCTCATGAAAAGTATCACTTTTATTGCGTATAAAACAATACCTATTAACTAATTTGCATTAGTCAGGTATATCCTTTTTAAATACGATCGGTATTTACAATTTTGCCGACGGCAGTGGATTGCGTTATCCTTTTCTGTCTTGTATACATATATCATCGTTGAAACATGGCTCGATGCCTATGTTAAGGATTGCGAAATTACTCTGGTTAATTATAATATATATCGTTGTGACAAATCTGAAGCAACAAGCACGAAAAAACGTGGCGGTGGCTTATTGATAGCGGTGAACAAAACTATTAGTGCTTTGGTCTTGAACGCTACAACAAACGTGGAACATCTTTTCTTAAAGGTTAAATTCATCAAGGAAGTTGTGCTTATAGGGGCTGTTTATATTCCTCCGAACAGTTCTTCAGAAGTGTATGAATCCCATTGTCGAGCTGTTGAAGACTTATGTGATAATCGTTCCCCTAATAAATTAATAATATGTGGTGACTACAATCTTCCCAATGATCAATGGTCACATGACAATATGGAAGTCATGGCTAATTATGAAGCTAGTCCAGGAGCTGCGATTCTTCAGAATTCATTTGGTTTTTTAAATTTAGCTCAAAGAAATAATTTACCTAATTACGTGGTGTGTTTCTAGATCTAGTGTTTTGTGATATTACGGCTGATGTGTCTTATAGTTTAGATCCACTATTCCCTAATAGTGCTCATCATTCTGCGTATGCTATCAATGTAAAGGTAGAAAAAGTCGTAACTGTACCTAGTTCTATAACTAAATATTTTTTTCATGATGCAAAGTTTGAGGAAATTAATTTTTTTTCTCGCCTCTATTGATTGGCAGTTTCTTTCCTCGGTATTTGTAAATATTAATGATCTTGTTGATGAATTATATTCCATTATGTATCAACTGTTTGAATTTTTGTTCCTAAAAGAACATTTATCCGATCTAAGTACCCTATATCGTTTAACAAATCCTTAATAAGTTTAACCAGACAGAAAAAGTGTGCGCATGTTATATTTAAGAGTACTAATGGGTACAATGATTACCTAACTTCATATAATCTGCGACACGAATGTAAATCTCTTAGTGCCATACTTTATAGGGAATATTTAAACGGTATTGAAGTAAAGATTGCTACTAACATAAATAACTTTTGGCGATTTGTAAATGACCGGAAAGAAACTAAAGGCTTGCCTATAGAAATGTTTTTGTCCAACAACCATAGTAACAACTTAAATGATACTGTTAATTTATTTGCCGATTATTTTTCGTCTGTCTATAATTACAACATCTGTAACCAGACTTCAAAATTTGGAACCGTTGGTTACGAAAAGGTTGATCCCAAATTTAAATTTATAATAAATAGGGCAATGGTTTTTGAAGCAATTAACAATTTACGTACCTCCTTTACACATGGTCCTGATAATATCCTTAGTGTTGTATTAAAAAAATTTATTTATTCTGTTATTATACCTCTTACCATAATCTTTACCCGTTCCATACAAGGTCACTGTTTTCCTGATAAATGGAAATTAAGCTATCTATCCCCAATTTTTAAATCAGGAGACAAGCGTGATATTAAAAATTATAGAGGCATTTCTCTACAATCAATCATTCCAAAAATATTAGATTGTACTAACAAAGCAACTGATGTGGGCATCTAGAAATCTGATAATAAATGAGCAACATGGCTTTTTATCTGGTCGCGCTACAACAACTAATTTCATGCAATATCATGCCTTTTTGTCGAAGGCTTTGGAGAATCGTATACAGGTTGACGCTATTTATACTGATTTCGCCAAGACTTTTGATAAAGTAAACATTCGCACTTTGTTAATGAAGTTAGAACAGTACGGATTCAATGTGATGATCGTTGAATGGTTAAAAAGTTTTCTTTGTAACAGGAAGCAAACTGTTAGAATCGACAGTCATTACTCTAGAGAAATAAATATACTTTCTGGAGTTTCCCAGGGTTCTCACATGGGGCCTGTACTGTTTTTGCTATTTATAAACGATATAAGAGATTGTATCACTAACTGCCAATGTTTATTGTATGCGGACGACCTTAAGATATTTAGAACTGTAAAAAATATTCAGGACTGTATTTTGATTCAAAATGATTTAAATGCAATTTAAAATTGGTGTGGTAGAAATGATTTGTTCCTGAATATTACTAAATGCAAAGTCATATCATTTTATAGAATTAAGTATCCGATAAAATTTAAATATTGTATCAATAATATTTTAATTAGAAGGGTAGAAACTATTAAAGACTTAGGAGTCACATTTAGTTACAATTTAAGTTTTTGTGCCCACATTTGTAACATCGTGAACCATGCCTGGAAAATGTTGGGGCATATATTGAGAATTGGTAAAGATCTTTCAGGTGTGTAAAAATTCTATTTTGCTCATTAGTTCGTTCTACCTTAGAGTATTGTTCTCAAATATGGTCCTCTTACATTAAGCATCAGATCGCCGATATTGAAAAAATTCAAAATAGATTTTTAAAAGCAATATCTTTTAAGTTAGGGTTACCAGCATTCAACACTAACAATATTTTAATGCATTTGAACATGTCTACACTAGAAAATAGACGTATAATGGCCGATTTGCTTTTTATATACAAGTTGGTTCATGGGCAGATAAGATGTTCTACTCTTGTAGAATCACTTGATTTTTGGAACTCAAGTTATCATTGTAATACAAGAAACAATGTTTTGTTCAGAATTGGTCATTTTAATACTTGGTGTGCCTATTACTCTCCTCTTGTACGAATGATGCGTTATGTCAATGTTTTACAATCTGATCCCCAATTTGATCTGTTTTACCCAAATATTAACGTTTTTCGTAGCAGAGCAAAATCTGTAGTTCATTTTCTCCTCTAGTGGTATAGTTTATTAGCGTAGTAAAAAAAATAATACTAATTATTGGTACCTTGCAAATGTTATTTCATTTTATTTTGAAATGGATGTATTTTTATGTATAGTTGTATACCTAGTTTATTAGCGTAGTTAGAAAAATTACTTATTGTTACCTTACAATTTTTATTTTTATTTCATTCTGTTTGAAAAGGATGTATTCCGTTTGGATAATAATAAATAAATATTCTTCTCAAGATGCGTCAAAATATTTGCTCAATAAGCAACAAACATTACGCTTACACGTTTTTTACCCTTGGTTACATCTCTTCCTATAATAATAATAATAATCTTTATTTACAGGAGAAATTTCCCAAAAACATAAAGAAAAATATACAGAAAAGTGTACATTTACATCAAAATTCATAATTTTCTAAAAAAACTAATTAATATTATATACTTTTATATACTCTTTTATTTACTCTTTGGCAGTAAGTACTACGGAGAAAAGTTTACAACGTGGGCATATTTAAAAATAAATACAAAGGTATGCGTAACATTTCAAATATATACTTTGTAAAAGAAACAACGGGCCCTCGAGGTACAATGAAACAAGTTCAAAAGATCTGAGGTTGAACATTTTGTGCCTTTAAACCGGACATTGTACAAAGTGCGTACAGGAAAGGAAACTATTTACATGTTAAGATAAAATAAAAAAATAGAACAACGTTTGCGTTAATTCTGAAATAAAAGTACTATTTTAAAAGTTATTACATTTATCAGTTTAAAACGTTTTGTGCAACAGAAAATGTATCAATTTATTCAACAGTGTATTGCTATAATTTCAATTTTCTCAATGTTCTTTGATTTTATTAAATTGACATTTTGCATAATTATAGTAAGGGTCTACTTTTTGTGAGTAGTTAGGATGTCAAATTAAATCAAATTTCCTCATCACAATACAAGCCGTTGCAAATTATTTGAGTGAAGTATTCCAAAGTTAATGCAAACTTTCCTTCGTTTTTGATTTTGAATAATTACATTAAAAAATTTAAACTCAAACTCAAAACTATAAAAGTTAGCTCCCAAACTACTTCTGAGTGCGTTTCTTAAGCCCTTTTCCCGGAAATGATTTTCACAGTGAGTTACAGTTTGTCAAAATGGAAATCGGAGGCCGGTTCGCAAGAATTGATTTGGTAGAAAGAGTTGATAATTTCCAAAATTTGAAATAAAAATGACAAAACGAAATTAGGAAATTACACGTTTTGTCTCTCATGGGGTTACTCATCAATGGTCGATTGACTAATCACTGTGAACACCGTCAACTGAAAAACAATAGTTAATTAAGCAAGGTAATTGAAATTGAATCCGGTAAACTAATTAAATTTTACTGACTCAGAATAAACGGGAGACGTTCAGTGCCGTCCATCAATTCCGGGTCTTTTTAGTATAAAATAGAAAAATCAAAGAGGTCAATTAAATGTGAATGGCATACCAAATAATTTGCAAGGTAATGAATCCTTACACGCTAAAACAAATTGTAGTAAGCGTTTATAATATTACTAACAAAATTCTTCAATTATTGTATAAATTGTATATTGTAAATAAATTTCCAGCCTTGATAAAGCCCCACACAACGGTGGGCCAAACGTCGGCGATTTCAACATACTGAGTTGTGTATACTTCCCACCTGCATCTAGAAGGACTATTACAGAGTATACATATTATACAGGGTGTAACAAAAAGGTAGGTCATAAATTAAACCACATATTCTGGGGCTAAAAATAACTCGATTGAACCTAACTTTCCTCACTACAAATGTGCATGCAAAAAAAGTTACAAGGTGTCAAAGTTATAATTTTTTTGTAAATAATTAAGATTAAATATAAATTTTCGCACCTGCGAATGACTTAAAAATTAATTTATACTTTATTTTTTGTTATTCGGAATTTTTGATAATGAAAAAGAGGCCGTATCTCGATAACAACTAAAGATTCAGTGTCAATTCGAAACGGTTGGCCGAATCGACGTCTTTCAAGTATACTTTTTTGAGCTCATTACGTCAAGAAATAAAAATCTTTAAACAACAATCTACTATACCGAGGGGTAAAATAGTTATGAACATTTTAATGTACGCGAAATGCTGCTGGTGGCGCCCTCTAGAATGTACATCAAAACTGTGATTAGATTTAGATTTCTCATGTTAAAAAATTGCTAAATTCCAAACTTCGTTGAAATCGTGCTTTTATTAAGGGAAATATTACCAAAAAACTTTTCAAAAATTATAACTTTGACACCCTGTAACTTTTTTTGCATGTACATTTGTACTGAGGTAAGTTAGGTTTAATCAAGTTATTTTTAGCCCCAGAATAAGTGGTTTAATTTATGACCTATTTTTTTGTTATACCCTGTATATTAACAATAATAATAATATGACAAACGATACTCGTATAGTCGTAAATACAGTTTAGCCAATAAACTTACTTTCCGAAATTCCTTATTAACGGAAGCATGGGATAATGTTTTAATGTGTGATAACAATGTTGATAAAATGTTTAATAATTTTTTTAATACTTTTGAATTTCACTTTAATCAAGCTTTTCCATTAGTTAAAATTTCTACGTGTACAAGTAAATACAAACATCGTACTTGGATAACACCAGAATTAATACAAGAAGGATTGTATCTAAAAGATTTACATTTCCAATTAAGGCACTACAATAACGCAAACCTTAAAACATGGTACAGTATATTTAAAAAATACATATGCGTAACATTAGATTTGCTAAGTTATCATACAACAATCAATTAATTGGTAACGCCGAAAACAAGGTAAAAGCTGCATGGAATGTTATTAAAATAATTGATAATAATCAATATATACCACCCTCAAAAATAATCGACTTAGATGGTAACAAACACACCAACAACAGTGTAATTTCAAATGTATTTAATGACTACTTCATTAATGAAATAAGCAAACCTGGACTACCGGAAGAACTAAACATTTGTGATCTTCCGACATTTAGTCAACATTCCATGTTTCTTGGTCCCCTATCTGTGATTGAAGTATCTCAAATACTACAATCCGTTAGCAAAAAAGAAATCGTCAGGTATGGATGGCGTACCTTGCAGTATCCTAAAAATGTCGTGGAAATAATTTCTACCCCGCTCTGTAAAATAATAAACGCATCTTTTACAGAAGGTAGATTTCCTACTGCATTAAAAGTGGCAAAATTGTACCACTGCATAAAAAGAACGACAAAGACTTTATAGTAAACTATCGTCCATTTTCCGTTTTATCAGTATTTTCTAAAGTCTTCGAAAAATCATTCTTATCTCAACTGAACACTTATTTAAATAAATTTAACATAATTAATAAAAATCAATTTGGTTTTCGTAAGAAATTGTCTACTACAGACGCATTAATAAAGCTTTTTCAAAATATAATGTCATGTATTGAACAAAAGAAAAAAGTGGTCAGCATTAATTTTGACTTTTCAAAAGCCTTTGACACTGTGCACCATAACATTCTGTTTAATAAATTGGACAAATACGGAGTTCGAGGCACTCCACTTAATTGGATCCAAAGCTATGTGACAAATAGGTCTCAATGTGTTTCCTGGAATGGAGCAATTTCAAATACCAAACATCTAACAAGAGGTGTACCACAAGGGAGCATATTGGGGCCTATATTATTTATTATATATATATATATAAATGACTTATGTACCAAAGTACCAGTTGAGATAATACAATACGCAGATGATGTGTCTTGGGTAGTTTCAGGAGATAGTTTCAAAATATCATTTGCAGTATTAATACTTGTGAAAAAGCTGTAGATTCTTGGGCTAAAGAAAATGACTTAGTACTTAATATGGAAAAACAGTTATCATACATCACACATTATCACATTATCCTAGTAGTGAAATAGATTCTATAGCCAACGCTACTACCAAATTTTTGGGAATAATATTCGATAAAAACTTACATTTATGTCACATTGTGATAACGTTATAAAGAATATTACCAAAACGTGTTATCTTATAATTAGGCTAAGAAACTTTGTATCTGTTGAAGTTCTTAGATTAATACATTTTGGTTATGTACAATCTCATATTCAATATGGAGTCCTGTGTTGGGGCCATTCAAGTGATGCAAAACGAGTTTTTTGTGTTGCAAAAAGGATAGTAAGGTGTATCCTTAAAGAACCACAGACAGCCTCATGCAGGCCGTTATTTAAAAACTGAATATTCTTCCTTTCCCTTCTATCTTTATAATGCAATGTCTACTTTATGCTAAACAAAATTGTAATTCCTTAAAAATAGTTTACGATCATAACAAAAGATATGACACTCGGCTTAAAAAATCGGAAGCACTTGTATTGCCCCAACATCGAACAGAATTATTTCATAATAGTTTTATGTATCAATCGATACAATTGTACAACCTCTTGCCACCTAATATTAAAACTCTTAACTGTATAAAATATAAAAAAGTAATATTTAAAATTTTAATGTACAATTCCTGCTACTCTATTGCAGAATTTAAAAATCTGATTTCTTAAATTAATCTTATACTTATTGTTAATTATTATTTTGTATACATCCTTTTGTGACAATGTCTATACATCATTATGTGATCTGACAGGCAATAAAGTTTTATTATTATTATTATTACTTAGGGAATGTTACAATGTATGTGAGTGCGTTATATTAATATTATAAAAATAATGACGAGATAATAATTTATTTTTTAAATGGAGATGGGATAGTCATAATCCAAAAACCAAGGAAGGAAGGTGAAATTTAAATAAATTATGAATTTTAAACGAACTCAATTGGTATAGTTTTAGTGAAACGTCATCATCTTTTGTAGGCCAAATATAAATCTACAGCACCAATTTTGAATTCTTTGCAATCTTAATTTAGTAATATAATCAAGGATATAATATAATAAATCCATAATTTAATAAAGAAAGTACTAAACTCAAGCAAAGAAGTCTCTGTAATCTTAAGGTCAATTTCTATATTTGCCAAATAACTAATTAAGACTTCATAAATATTATCACCTTTTAATCAAAGGAAACTGTGACTTATTAGGAAAACCCTTACAATCTTTTTAGTAAGCAGATTGGTTCTCGTTTTGAATTAGAACTGACATTTATTTATCTAACCTGAAAATCTGTCAAAACGACGTCTACACTTTAAATAAAAAAGTAAACTTGATAATTATTGTTCATTCTTGAGAATAAAAAAAGGTAATTTTTTGAATTATTATCTAGTAGAGTTCTTGAATATACTATGTGACATAGAAATAAGAACACCCAGTAGTGACGTGAATATTTTAATAGATTTTGGTATATTATTGGAGTAAGATAAGCAAACGATTAGTTTTTGGATAATATCAGCATGTTGGTTTTTGTGTTACAATTTTTTTTATTTATAAGATTAGGCGGCTATGGTCTTTTTAGCTGTTGTCATTGTTTAACAATGCCTTGCGTAAGAAGGCCCACAAATTTTTATCAATAGTAAGTTTGAAAGAGGCCGATTTATTCAGAGAAATTGCCACTAGGACAAACAGGAGTCTAAATACTGTGGTGCGTGTTTGTTGAGCATGGTTTCAAGAAAACCAAACACGAAGAGCAATGGGTGAATGTGGTCACCCAAGAACCACAAAACGCCGACTAAAACTTTTGACAGTAAGAGACCGTTTCATTTCGACATAAGTGATTACGTACTAATGGTTTTTAAAACATGGAAGGCCTATTGGAATGCGCATTGTCTATTTTTGCATAAGAAGTTTTGGACTGTTCTCATATCGTCCTCAACTGGTGTTACTTCTTACTAACGAGCATCGACGTAACATGACTAGCGTGGTGCAGAGTACGGCTGCAGTGGAATACGGAGTGAAATACGGTGGTTTTAGTGGCGAATCCAGGTTCTGTTTGGATATAAATGATGGTAAGATAAGGGTAAAAAGACGATGTGGTGAGAGACGAGATCCACAATTTTCTGTAAAGTGTTATGTTCTGGTGGGCCGTTGTTTAAAGAAGTAGGTCACATTTGCCATTTATCAGAGGTAACATGACTGCTCAGTGGTATTATATTCAAGAGATAGTAGAAGCACATGTTCGACTTTACCTCAGGACTCTCAACAATCCACTTTATCAAAAAGACAATGTGCGATCGCATGCAGCCATAGTTACGTTGAACTTCATTGCACGAAGTGGAATCAATTTGCTGTCTTGTCACCTTGTTCCCCGGATCGTTCACACATCGATAACGTCTTGGACATAATGGGTCGACGATTGTTCCAATTATCGCATCCTCCACAGACTCTAACAGCTCTCTGTAACGAAATACATGTAGTTTTTAATAAAATACCTCACGAATCAATCAACCATCTCATTAGAAGTATACTCAGAACAAGAACTGGAAACAAAAACATTCCTCATGTTTCTTTAGTTATAGTACAATTTTTTTCACATTTTGATCATTTGGTTATCTTGCCCTAATAACATGTGTAACAAAATACATTGAAATATTCGTATCATTACTGGATGTTCTTATTTCTATGTCACCTGTCACCTAGTATAATTAATGTTAATCAAAAGCAATTAAATGTTACTCCAGGGTTAATAGACAGGTACATTTATGGACATATATAACTGGTTTTGCTCACTACAAAAGATGACCATCCAGTAAAATACTCTTAAATGCTTTGTAATTCTTTCTGTATTACAACAAAACCTTTTTATTTTTATCTTTGTTATCTTTCTGAACAATATAATTGCGTGAATTAAAAACGAGATTTAGAAATCGTTGCGTTTACACCCAACTTGATAATATTGACGATGTATACAACCCTGTTATTAGCAGCAATAAATAACCTAATGGTAGCTTATAGGCATCAATTACATTTTAATGTACGTACAACATCACATATACAACAATATACAATTAACGAACGTACACAATTTGTCATAATAAAGAAGATCTCAATAATTCCGTTCGTGTGTAATTCATTGTTAATTGTTATCACCTGTTGCATTAGAGTTCATAATCTTTTGCGCAATACAATTTCAATTGTGAAGAATTATAAATGACAGTGTCATATAAGCTTTGTCAAATTGTTTTTAAACATTAGGTTCATAAATAACGCCAATAAAAATTAAGAAAATTTTATTTTATACGAATGAATCTTTTGTAAAAATCAATGAAGCAGAAATAAGAACCACTCTGCAGGAAGTGTGATAGCAGAACACTTAATTCGCTTTAAATCGGTTTGCTACAAGATTTCAAAACGTAATAAAATGTGTAGATCCAAATTTAGATGCCTTAATCGAAAAGAAAATGTTTTTTTTTTAAAGAATTATAGTAGTACTGAAGTAAAGCTTTTATGCACAAATTGACAAGTTCTAATGGTGACCTGCAGGTAAGTGTTGTAATGACAAGGAGTGCATAAATTAGCTATTACAAAGAGACACTACTACTTCGTGTTGTTTAGTTCCTCGACATAGTTGTCAACAAAAGTTGTTAAATTATGAAAGTCTCATTTAAATTCTACTCATAAACACGATTTGATTTATTAGCGCACGGCTTACTCAATGTAATTCTTTTCACATAATTATTTATTATCATTTGTTATAAGCTAGACTTACACTTTATGAATGCAATAAATTTGATTTTACTGCAAATTAGTTTTATGTTTTCTTTACTAATTATTTAGAATTTTCATTTTATACATTGTTCAATTGAAAGAAAACATGGAATTTCCAATCGATACAATAAGCAAAAGAAGTTCTCCTAAATTAATTATGTATATTAATTTATCTAGAATCTATGTACAATTGGGTATTTAGTAAATTATTTTTAAATTTATCCTTCAGTTTCTTTGGTATTTACCAACCAAAAAAACAGGAAACTTCCGCTGCCGGATATCAAATAGCCCTCAGCGCCGTACTCGGATACGAGCAATTTAATTAGTTATATTTTAAATTCTGTATTTTATGTATCTAAAAACTATTAATGTTATTTAATGTGATTTAGTTTCAAACTAAAGCATCTAGTGTAGTAACAAATACAGCGCACCGAAGCAAACAAAGTCCCTAGAAAATATTTCAAAATTTGCGGTAGCAAAACATTAGCCTAATCACAAGTAAGAAATAGCATATACAGTCTCTGACAGAAGTTTGAGTTATCAATTCGAAGTTTTGGTTCTTCTAGTTATAAAAAAACATTTTTTTCAAAACTCTTTTTATTGCAATATTTTGTGAAACGGTAACCATATTTTATAGTGATCTTAAATAATTGCATGATTTAAATTTATGTTACGTAACCTTAAAAGCAGTCTTATAGTTCATTTTTGTTTACACTAATTTCTTAATTTATTTTTAATGCTTTAAGGACAATTAAAGTTTTAACTTAAATGGTTAAAAATTATTAGTTTCTTGCAAAATTTTGTTTTTCTAGCTTTTACTTGCATTTAAATATGGCTAGAAGAAACCTGTTTATTCCAAAACCAGAGACATTATTAAAACTGTCGTCGAGTTCTTCGATCAACAGAACGCTGTAAGTGTGTGGTCATTTCCTTTTAGAAGGCTACAGAATTAGCTACCGCTGCAACTGGGAAATCGATCAGTTTTATAAACAAGCAGCTGAATTTGTAAATAATTAATATTGTTATTAGGAATAAAACTCGAAAAGCTGAAAGTGGAATATTAAATTCTCCATCGAAGAAGAAAAGGGGTGCTGGTTCTAACAAAATTGTATTGGATGATTTTGATTTGGGCGTTTTAGAACGAACTGTTTACGAAGTTTACGCTGTAAACAGAAGGTAAAAGAAGGAAGAAGAAGGTAGGTATGAAGAAGAATGGGGTGTAAATGCAAAAGTGTCACGACAAAAATTGTTAATGGATCATAATAATATTGTAGCTTGGCGTTTTCCCTATATAAGGAAATTACGTAAGGATGACGGTTTGGGAGTAATTAAGAAACCAATTACGTACTTAGACGAAACTTACATTCATCCTTCTTATGGTGTTACCAAGTGCTGGCGATCTGAAGACGAAACTGGTGTGTACCGCACAGACAGATCTGGGCAGAGGTACATTATTGTTCATGCAGGTGGATCATACGGAAGACTACTTAACTACGGCTTTTTCTGAAGTTGAAGAGTGGAAAAAATTAGGGTCTGGAGTTGATGTTTTTAATAAACATCTCATTGATGATCCAACAATAGAAATCCTGGGCTTTAATCAAAAAAGAAAAATTTGGTCAATAGTAAATCGCACAAGAATAGGCCATTCAAAATACAAATGTTGTTTAAATGGGGTGCCATTTCTAATCCAAATTGTGAGTGTGGAAACGAACCGGAGACCGTTACACATATTGTAGAGGATTGTCAATTAACGAATTATGACTTACGAATCTGAAGGACATCTGAAGTTCAGCAACATTTTGTATTCTTGTCCTGATTATCTGTTTTTCCATTATTTTGTTTCGCTATTTCTTTAACCTACTATTTTTTCGTTATTGTTGTGACTGGCGCTTAGACCGGTCCATTATATGTCGTGATGTAATGGCTGTGCTGTTATACTTTATGTTCTTATTTACCTTCTACAATGTTTACACACTCAATTGATATTATTACATATAAATACGAAGGTGGGTAAGGGTTGGCATGTTTAAGTTTTAGTGGTTTTCCTAAACCTTGAAGTAAATGCTTTGCCAAGACCAACCAATCCGCTATTGCACACGGTTTCGTCACCACACTATACGAGTTTATATTGATTTTCTGTAGCACTATACATAACACTTACATCACAATACAATATTTAAAATGTATCATACAAATAAATAAATACGGATTTGTGAAGAACATATTATTGGTTTTTAAATCTCAGACAAAATCTGGAGACTACCATGACAATATGAACTATATCAACTTTATGCAGAGGATGCAGAAGCAACTAATTACGAATTTAATTACACAAAGACTTATTTTGTTGGTGAAGTACTGGAGAAATATGAGCACACTGTACTGCGCTTGACCCTTATCATTGAGAATTAAATCCCATCGAGTTTATCTGGAGTTTGGCAAAATATAAAGTTGGAATGAATAATGTATCACAAAGCGGTTCAGAGATCAAAGAAAAACATTTTCAGAAACATTGCAATCATGTCAATCGATTATCTAATAAAATGTTGAAGCGAGATGCTCTATTAGATGAAATGGTTAAAAATATGGCATTTGTGGTAAACACTGGTTCATCAGATAAAAAAATAAGTGATGAAGATAACAGTGAATCGGTAAAAATAATTGTGTAATTGATTTTGTCTACACTTTTATGTTATTATTATAAAATTATTATACAGGGTGATTCATCACTATTGGGACATAGGTTAAGGGCGGGTTGTTTAGACCAAAATATGACCATAAGACAGAATGTGCTTTAATAAAATATTACTGTGGAAAAAATACAAGGGGTTAGATAATACAAATTTTAATTTTTTGTTAATAATTTTACTGTAAGTTTGACAATTCTCATCAAAATCTACAGAGAAGCATAATTATCTGACAGTCCAAAACGTACCCTTAATAAATGAAATAATATTTAAAATCCCCTTCTGACACTTCGAAAACACTGTGTTTTTCTCGGAAACAGATCGTATTTAAACAGGAATACCAATATTCTGTAGAAATGATGTTTACGTCATATTCTCTAATCAAAATGACTAAAAAGTTTTCTCAAAAAAAGTTACCAGTCGATTTCATTATCAGGAATCATTCACGTGGCGCCCCCTACAACACATTGTAAAATAGTACATGAAATAATGTTTTTGGTCTAATGTTATGTCTCTCTGCCGATTTTGATAAAAATTGATAAATTTACAGTGAAATTATTAACAAAAAAAATTTTTAAAAATTATTTAACGCTTTGTATCTTTTTCCACAGCAATATTTTATTAAGGAATATTGGGTCTTATGGTCATATTTTAGCCTAAATAATCCGTTCGTAGCCTATGTCCCACCCTGTATAATTTGTAAGCAATTACTTGTACAAATGTATAAATAAAATTGTTTTTGTAGTTGATAGTTTACTAATTTAGTTTTTAATATTATCGATTTGGTGATATTATTCCGATTAATTAAAGAATCAAAACATGTTAATAAATTTTTTAGGCCTAAGTAAGACATTGATTCTTCATTTTAATTAATTATTGTCACAAAATTAAATGGAACTGTTCTAAGAATTAAAATTATTTTCCTGCTAGAATTTCTCTATTGCAACAGAGAAAGCAGATCAGAATCTTGTAATATAAAATTAGATACCTAACCTAAAATCATTTCATTTTGACAACAAAAACTTGTTACTCTGAATGTACCGTCAAAACTAAATCGACGCCAGCTACTCCCTCCAGGTCTTTTGTTTGCTTCGGTTCGCTGTAACTATAGTCGTGATTTTGTTGAACATTTGAATATACAATTACAGAGTGAAAGTGTAGAGATCTAATAGTTTTGTATTGCTTTGAAGATAAACATTTGAAACTTATGCTATAAATCTCCAAGAATATTAATTATACAAAAAAAGTTAAAAAGGAAAGTTGTTGAAAATTTTATTATTTATAACTTTTATTTAGACAATTTTTTCTATTTATTTTTAAAAGAAAACGAGCGCGCAGCGGTCTTTAACAGGTATATGAAGCCGTCTTAAGGGTTTTGGTTATTAAAACAGTAGTGTAGTAGTGCCGTTCCTGGCTCACTTTTGGCACTATTAATTGTGACGTAAATTGAGGGGGGGTTTCGTTTCAACTGTGTTATTTTTTTCCTCGATTGATATTGGTCGATAACGGTCGGGTTTTAGTGGTTGCTCCGGGTAATATCTTTTGTCTTTTTGAATAAATCTGTAAAATGTCCTATACGTCTGTATGACAATGATAAATTTTTGAAGGTGTCCTCTTAATACGGCAAAGTCTAATATTGGCCGTAAATTACTTGCCATTTTTGATGTTTCGATAGAATTTTTCACCTGAAGAATTTCTATATGAGAGAACAGATACTGTGATACTCTTCGTAATGTAGTGATGTCTCCTTGTAAGTATAGTACGCTGTCTATGAACATTATTAAGCCACCGAGTTCCAAAAATTGACCTGGTTTTTATATTCATATTTCATTACTTATGTGTAAGTTTGTATACGCAATTACCCCTTAATTTGTGTAAGGATTAGGTAGGTATAGGGATTTGGTGTTTGTCCGTGAGGGAAATCATGACATGATCTTTAGCTTGGGTTGAGGAGAGTTTGGGGTAAAGTGATCGTCTATTTGGGTAGCTTGGGAGGTCGTCTTCTGCGGATGGCGGAACCTGTCTTTGTCTTCTTTCCTATGAATTTTTTCCTTGCAGATTAGAAGTCATCTTCGTTAGTAGCTGTTCTATTCGTATCGTTGACGGTCGGTGGAGTTTCGGTGGTGGCTGGAGCGGTTTCGTTAGAGGTATTTGCGGCAAAATGTTAGCTGAATCTTTTTAGTAACTTTTGCAACCCTTCGATTGCAGATGACAGTTTGATTGACGTAATAAACGCAAAAACTTTCAGTATAACATAAGTTCATTAGATCGGATAATTAATTTTATTATTTGTTTTACAATATTCACTTTATTTTGTTATGGATGAATTTAAAAATGAATGCTATAATGTAGCCTTTATCATCTGATTAGAAATTTAATTTTTTTCTTAACAATAAGTAAAATATTCTTTGCAACAATAATTAAAAGTATTGATATCATTATACTTGAAGTTATTTAAAGTATTTGTCACTAAAATCTTCACTGTTATTAAATTGCTTTTGCCAACATTTATTATTAATGTTGCGACATCAATTTTAAATTGTATTTCACTATTCGAGGATTCAATTTCTTGTATGTACATTGTGTTTTTTTCCTAATATTCTGCATTCATTTTATTTAATCGGCCATCAACTTTTTTTGCACATTTGCATCTAAATTATTCTGCGAACGATTTTATTATAGTTTCCCTATTTAATGTTTCAACTGTATCATGTCGACTTACAATATCTTGTACCTTGATTACATAGAAAGTAATTTTGTTAAATAATTTAACCATGTTTACGGTTTAAAATTACAAATCTCACAACAAGGAACAGCAAATTACATAAAAACAATTTCACAAGACGTTCCGCTATTAGTACATAGTTTCAACAGTTATCATAAGCTTTTTTATATATCTCCCGTTTTTATTAATTATACTAATCGTCAATATAATTAGAACCTTACATCACTAACCTCGACTAACTGAGTTTCAAATGCATCTTTACTAACTTTACACACTCATTTTTAAAAATTAAATTAGAGTATATTACAATAAGGAACACGCAATAATAATTAATTGTAACGTATACGTCAATACGAGAATTTCATAGCCTTAGTGGATCAATTCAAATTTTTTCTATAGTGAAATTCCTATGTTGCGTCTTGCCAGAGATACACGGTATAACTCACTACTTGCTTCATCAATTAAATAAATATTTTAGAAGGTTCCACTGTTGTTATTATGGCCGAACATTTATGAAGTAGAAATAATATTTAAATTGATGAATAAGAAATAGTTTTATGTCGACTCAAGTATAACACCAATGAAAAAGATTTGTGAGGAGGAGCGCACCATTTATTATAACTACTGATGATTAGAAGAAGCCGTCAAACGTAAAAAAGAAAGCTTATCTCAGGTTACTATCAAATTATATACAAGAAAACAAAGAATATTATAAAAGAATAGAGAAGTAAAACAAATACAGTACAACCTCTATAATCCGGACAATAGATTGTAAAGGGGTGTCCGGATAAGTGATTTGTCCGGATTACTGAGTATGAGCCAAAGCATAATGTTACGATAAAATAAAATCCAGAATAATTTATAAAACATTTATTATTTACCACAAACGTAATCTTTCATAAAAAATAAAAATAGGTAGGTATGCCAAAGATATTTAAAAAATTTTAAATAGAAAAATGTAAACAGTATTGTACATATATTCTGTACTATATGTATGTACTGTAATTAAAAGTTTAAACAAACAAATGTTAGTTACGTTGGAACTACCTTAAAAAAATCAGTAATATTTTTCTGTTTTTTTGACTCGACATCTTTTTTTACAGCAATATTCTTTAGTTCGAAAAGTAACTCAATTTGATTGTCTGGTATATTGTTTTCTGATGCCCATTGGATGCAGTTGTTAAAGGACCTTACGGCATCTTGGTGTTTAACTTTTGCCACAATTTGAACATCATCATCGCTAGAAGAATCGTTCTGTACATCATTTGTTTCAGCAAGAATATCGTTGTCTGTTAGGAAAATGTCAGTCTCAGAGCCACTCCCCGTAATCCACGCTTCTACATCTTCATTTGAAATATCGGCGCCTAATATTTGTTCACCAAGAGCTTTTACCTCATTTAATTCATTTTGGAGTTCTTTCGATTTCATAATTTTCCTTGTTAAAGTTGCCAAAGGAATGTTTTCTTCTTCATCCTCGTCATCTGAAGCCACCTCCTGGGTAGACAACAATGGCTTCCAAGACTTTTTGATTAGGTCTGGATGCACTTGGTACCATGCTTGTGTAACGAAAACACTACGTTTTTAAGATTAATGCTCTTCAACATTGTAGGAATGTCAGTCTCAGATGCTACAATTTTTTAAGCAAGTCCTTTCTGTAATAGAGTTTTACGGCTTGGATGACATGTTGATCCATGGGCTGTATTAATGGTGTACAGTTGGGTGGTAGGTACATAACACAGATTTGATTGTCATCGCTTTTGAGATCAACTGGGTGCCCTGGGGCATTGTCTAATAATAACAGAGCTTTTGGAGGTAAATTCAATTCTTTTTAATTTTTTTCTTACTGCCGGCACGAATTCAGTATGGAACCATTCACGAAATAAGTCCTTTGTTACCCAACCTTTTTTTGTCCTTTATAAGATACAGGAACAAAGGAATTTCCAAAAGCTCTTGGTTTTGCTGATTTTCCAATAACAAACAATCGTAACTTATGGGACCCAGATGCATTAGCACACGGCATGAAGGTTATTCTATCTTTACTAATTTTTCGCCCTGGCGCTGACCTTTCATTACCATGGGCTAGAGTTTTGTTTGGCAAGACTCGCCAAAATAGCCCGCTTTCGTCGGCATTATAAATCTGATCGTGTTGAAGGCCCATTTCTCTGATTTTTGAAAGTAGCTTTTCTTTAAATGGCTCCACTGCATCAACATTGCTTGACAGAATTTCACCTGTAATAGTCAACTGCCTTATGCCATATCTCTCTTTAAATTTTTGCAACCAACCGCTGCTTGCTTTGAAATCGCCACTTAAGTTTAGTTGCTGATAATAAAACTTTGCCTTCTCAGATATAAGTTCCCCTGATAATGGGGTTCCTATAACAAAAGAAAAATAATTTTTGTTGAATACATATGTGGACTTTCAAATGTTTTTCTTTTAATTTTCTCTAGACGACGCATTTGACAAAATTAAATGAAATTAGAACTTTTTAATTGCATGTTTATGCACATACAAAAATAAAAAACCACAATTTATAAATAAAACAAAATTGCCTAAATGGCATTTTTTTACTTACCTCTAGCCCTTTCCTGAACAAACCAAGTGTACAAAGCTTTTTCCATGGCTGGATATGCACTTAACCTTAGGGTCTTCCTTTTATCTAAATTATGATCCTCCGCTACATAATCCATTATGTTGGCTTTATTTTTACAGATATCCGAAACTGTAGATTTTCCAATACTATATTTAACAGCAACTGATCTGACACTTTCTCCTGAATCCACCGATCTAATTATTTCACGTTTTTGTTGTAAATTTAACGTTGTATGTTTTCTCTTCGACATTTTGTAACAATAAACACCTTCCTGTGCACTTGTCGCGAATTTAAATGATATAATACAGCGTAAAACCCAACTGCCAAAGACGCTCTGACAGACTTAAACACGCAAAAATATTGCGCGCGCAGCGACTGTCCGGATTAAAGAAATGCGTCCGGATTATGACTTTTGTAATTTAGTGTCCGGAGTACTGGATGTCCGAATTTAAGTGTGTCCGGATTATAGAGGTTATACTGTATATAGAGAGCTAAGACAAAACAAATGGGATGCTTTTATCAGTAAAATTGAAATGACGTACACAGGCGACAAAATATAGCATAAAAAGTAATAAAGCATATGAATAAGTAAAAAAAAGATAGCGCGTCAATTACAACAATAGAAAACGAAGAATGGCTGAATTACTATAAAGATCTATGGAGAAACGAAAAAGAGACTTCCGAGGTAATACAACAAGAAAATATACAAGAAGTAGACGAGAAAGACCTGGAAGAACTTAACAAAGCACTAAACGAAATCAAAAACCGAAAAGCAACGGGGACTGATGGAATGAATACCGAACTGCTCAAATATAGTTCCGAAACAATAAAGCTACAAATTTTAAAACTTATGAATAATTGTTGGAAACAAGTAAAAACCCCGAAGGAATGGAAGATCGCAGTAATAAAGCCGATATTTAAGAAGGGAAACAGATCCTTATGCGAGAACTATAGAGGAATAAGTCTGTTGAACACGACATATAAAATATACTCTAGAATAATCAATAGCAGACTAAGAAGAACAAACAGGCTTCAGAAAGGGCAGATCATGCATAGACAACATATTCAGTTTAAAACAAATTATCGAAAAACATCAAGAATTTAATCGCGAAATCTTATCAAAGCGTTTGATAAAGTAATTCGAAGTAAACTGTACAAAATATTACGCAGAGGGGAATACCACATCATTTAGTGAGTGTGATAAAGGAAACGTACATGAATACCCAGATTTGCATAGCAGGAAATTTAGAAAAAACAACGACAATAACGACAATAAATACGGGTGTAAGACAGGGCTGCAGCATGTCGCCGACAATGTTTAATATATAGACGATGGTATTCGAAAATGGAAAGAACAAATACCATACTATACAACAAACATGAAGAACTCCAAATTCGCATTCACAATACTATTCGCCGACGATCAAGCAATTATAGCGAACAATGAAGATTCTTTACAATACATTTTACAAGCTAAACCAAATAATGGAAGGATACAATATGATAATATCAACGGCGAAAACAAAAGTAATGGCGTTTAAAAGGCAAGAACAAATTAGATCTAAAATCGTACTCAATGATCATACTATTGAACAAGTCAAGAATTTCAAGTATCTAGGATGCACACTTTCCCTAGATGAAGAGAAAGACATACATAACAATCTCGATACCCAGCGTAACATACGGCAGCGAAACGTGGCCGATAACAAAGGGAAACGAGAAACGCCTACAGAGTGCAGAGATGAGGTTTCTTAGAGAAACTGCAGGATATAAAAGAACTGATAGGAAGCGAAACACCGACATCCGAAACGAATTGCAAATATTTAATCTAAATGATAAAATCAAAGACTACCGAAATGCTTGGAGAGAACAACTTAGATAGAATGGGCGAAGAACGCATCCCAAAAGAAATATATGAATATAAACCAAGAGGTAAGAGAAATATGGGTCTACCAAGGAAAAGATGGGGAGACCAAGAGTGACGCAACGAACAAAAATTTTAAAGAATGGAGATGAAGATGATGATGATGACTGGTGATTAGGTTAACGCGGGACAGGTAGCAAAACAAATCTAGGAAGATACTACAATAGCGGCAACAAGAGAAGCACATGTGGAAGATATTTTAACTAGCAAAACAAATCTATCAGGCAAAGCCAAACACCTGAAAAACGTTCGAAAAAAGCAACCGTAAAGATTATTAAAATTACCACCATAATCCAAAAAATAAAGGCTTAGAATGGTCAAAAATAATATTAAATGAAATAATTAACTACATTAATTAATTACTGACTTATTGACCAGCCGTTTACATGCAATTTAGTTTAAAAAATTTTAAGCAAATTAAGAATTGATAATGAATGACACAAAAAATAAAAACAGAAATAAACAAATGTAAATAAATCTGTCAAAACTACGAACTTAATATAAGAACATAATCTGTCTTATCTTTGTTACAAGTTTGTTGATCTAAAACACAAATAATAAATTTTAGTTACAGTTTGGAAAATCCACCTGTAGCTCCAATGTCAGAGAGTGGGTGAATAAATGAATGAATGTTTTATTGTTGTGACACTCAAAGAATGTATACAATTGTCAAATGTTCATATGAAAAACAAATTAAAATAATAAATATGGTAAAAGCCATAATTCGCTAATAGACAAACAAGTACAAGAACAATTACACTTACAATATTTTTCACAAAAGTGACAAATACTCCGCAACTGAATAAAAGGGTTGCGTAGTAAAGAAAGTCTTTAATTGTGATTTAAACTGTAAATGGCTCCGGCAGTTTGTTGTACATCTTTATACAACTGTAGTAGGGTCCGCGCTCATAGAGGGCTATTTTGTGCGGAGGAACGCTCAGTTTATGGCAGTGTCTTGTAGGCAAACTTAAGCTTACTTCTGAGTTTGTTATAAAACTGCTTAAGTTTTTACGTGCATAAATATATGATTGATAGATGAAAACTGAATATAAAGTCATTATCCGTAGTTGCGGAAATAATGGTCGACAGGTGTCTCTGAAGTGAGCCCGTGCGATTCGACAAACAATTTGTTTTTGTAGCCTGAAGACCAGTGAACTATCTGTAGAGTTACCCCAAAACATTAGCCCATACATGATGTGAGACTGGACATGAGCGTGATAGAATGTCAAAAAAGGGTACTAATTGATACCAAATCTCTTATTGACAGAAGAACGTAACTAGCAGATCGCAGTCTACGGGCGACAATGTCTGAATGTGATTGCTATTTAAGAGTGTTATTTATGTTTAGGCCTAGAAACATTTGCTTCGTGTTGATTTCTACAGTGTATCCATCAAGTTGTAGGTTTGGAGAATATTCGTATTGGTTATTAAGAGACTTTTGAAAATGCAAAATGCTAGTTTTATTAGGGTTGAGTAATAGGCGGTTCTTTTTACACAATTTGTTCATTATGATATTGCACAACATGCATGATTTACAGTGTCATTTAGGCTCTTCTCAAGTATTATAATTGAGGTGTCGTCGGCATATTTGGTAATGGTAGAGTTTTGTAGGTCTTCAAAAGGGTCATCCAAGTCATTGACAAAGACTACGAATAAGAAAGGCGACAGCACAGCACCTTGCGGAGTGCCACTAAGTAGTTGTTGTTCGTTACTCTTGTAGGTAAAACTTTGGACACTTGTGTTCTCATTAGGCCCAACTATTTGAACCGTCTGAGACCTGTTTGAGAGGAATGATTTGAGTAGTTCTAAAGCGTTGCTTACTATGCCGTATGTTGCTAACTTTTTTAACAATATTCCATGATCAACCATATCGACCGTCCTTGATAGGTCAAAGAAAATTTCCATAGGATAACATTTTTTGTTCAAAGCATCATAAACGGACGATAACATATTAAATACAGTGCTAATGGTATTTTTACCTTTCACAAACCCTGACTGGGTATTATTTAGAAGGTTATAGCAATCGAAGTAGCATTCGTTTATGCAGTGAACCAAAGGAGTGGTTATATGCATTGCAATTTCTTTGAAGAGAAAGCCTGGAAAATCATCCATTCCAGGTGATTTGGTAGGATTTAGTGCCATAATATATTCTAAAACTTCATGAGGATCGATGAGAGCCAGAAAAATGTATTATTACACATTCTCGGTATATCTTCTGAGTTTTCTCTACTTGGGTTATTAATTTGTACAGAATTAGAGTTACCAAAATATTTACTAAACGTTTTACATACATCAAGTTGGTTAGAAATGTTTGTGTCGTTTATGTTTCGTGTGATTTTCTTGTTTGAGCGATTCTGCTTAATATGACCATTAATTATGTTCCATACTTCTTTTGCCGGGTTTTTCGCATTGCAAACATTTTGGTCAAAATATTTTCTTCTAATTAAGGCTTTGTGCTGTTTTTTCGCTAGCGTGTAGGTTGTTTTTGACTGAGGGTCATTTGAGGTGTTATAGATCTAATCTAGTTTTTTTAGCCTATGTGAGCTGTCTATTATCTCATTGGTTACCCATACTTTTTTGTTTTGTTTTTTTAATTTCTTAACAGGAAATATTTACTAAAGGTATTAAGAATTGGTTCCAAAAAGAGGTAAAACTTATCGTTGGCGTTTCTTGCATAATACATTTTATTGCAGTTTAATTGTAGCGGGAATGATTTACACACAGATTAGCCAAGGCTTTCGACGCTGTACCGAGCGCCACCTACTTAATTCTAGTAGTTGTTTATAGGTATTAGGATACCCAAGAAAAGAATAAATAACCGTGTAAAACCAAGAACATATAATTGTTCAGATCGTTTACTACACACACTAAACATCAATCAGTTCTGCTAAGCATTACGCCACTAGTTTACATTTAACTACAAATTTGCATCGCTCTTATCAAACAAAAGAAGCAGTGATGTTCCTTACATAAACCGCAGAGTTATTAATTGAATAATAAAGGTACGAATACGCGTATCATGCATTCGCGATAAATGTGGGACTTATTATTATAACATCAACAAACAACGCTTATTGAGGATCCCCGACTTACAAGTACGTAATAAAATATTTATATTAACATACCGTAACTGCAGAATAATGTTTTCTTTAAAGGGGTTCACCACGAAGAAAGAAAAATGCGGTACACAATTATACTTAGCTGTTTGTTTTTTCGACTGAGGATGGTTTCTAAACCAGTGCTCAGACAGATTCATTAGAAATTCTGATGGCCTTTCTTAAGGTAATAATCGGCAGATTAAAGGTCGGAAATATGTACCATCAAAATCACCTCAATTTCAAGACGGTGTACAAATAATCTTTACAGACAGCACCATAATTATGAGAAGACGTCACATTTTACAAAGAGATTTACTAATAAAAATTGTTCCGGTGGAAAGTTCAATCGACATATCAGAATGGCGTGTAAGATAATGCTTGTCAGTAATGAAAGATACGTTTTTACGGTCAATATTTAGACGTTGCCATATTAACAGGACACATCCAGTAATTTATAATTGTCATACAGACGTAGACCTGAAGTAATTTGAACGTTTTGAAATTTTTTTTAATATAAAGTAAGGTTTCTAAAATTTACTATATGCTTGGGACAGTTAAGATTGCGGAAATTATTTTTACAATCTGCTCTATAGTTTAAATTATATATAATTCTAACTGCTTTGCGTTGCAGCTTAAATATCCGTCCAGCCACTATACCTACCCCATGCTAGAATTGCGTAAGCAATATGCGATTGACAAAATGAATGATATGGGATCATTAAAACCCCATTAGAAACAGATTTAGTCAGACGTCTTAAAACAAAAATATATTCACTTTTTTTTCTAATTCATAGCAAAGATGATTCCATGATAACATATCGTCCAAATGGAGCCCGAGATATTTAATTAGATTTTTATTTCTGTTAAAGTCTTTTAAAGTAAAAATCATGTTTTGCGTTTTATCAACATTCATACATAATCCATTATCGGCAAATCACTTAAAAGACAAATCTTGAACTTCCATAACACTTTTGGTCATAGTTTCAAAATCATTAGACCTCGTAATAAAAGTTGAGTCATCTGCATACATTTTTTTTCTACCCATTACGCCCATGTTCACCTCTAGTGGTGTAGATAGCTGATTTTTTATATTGACCGTTTGAACTCTATTTGGCAAGTATGAACGAATCAATTTTACAGTATATATTATAAACCATGCTTTTGGAAAAACCCTAACCTAAAGTGTATTACGTGAAGGTATTACATTACAATGTAGTTGTAAAATTATTGTTGTGTTGTAATACAATAATTGAAATTGCTAAAAAGTTAGGCCATTATGTGATTCACGTTCAAATTTTTTTTTCGGCTAGTCGGGAAATTATACTGACCAATGACCAAACTTTCTAATTTTAAAAACGCAACTTTCGATTATTCGATTTTTTGTGAAAAGTTTATCTTGCGAGTTCAAAAATGAATTAGCTTAAGGATTGACTTAAAATTCACGAGATAAATGAAACGGTTTAAGCTTAAATTTGGATTAGCTTAGTTAAGCCAAGCTTGTTTGAAAACCAGCTTATCCTCTTAAACCGCTTCTATTTAGCAGAATAAACAAATAAATTAGCTTTAGAAACTAAAATACAAGTAAGAAACACAGAGGTTGCAAACATAAATACTATGAGAGTCTATGACCCTGACATATGACCCTACTACACTAACAAACGACATAATATAAATCTTAAGCTAGTTTTATGCCTTTTACATGCTACGAGATAAACATTTAGAAAAAGTAGCTTAACTAAATCGATTTTTAAGCTAATTTACTTTTAATCCCGCGGGATAAACATAGCCTGATACACGTGATAAAGACTTTATCCACTCAAAACCATTAAGGAAATCTTTGATTTATTATTATTACTTTAAATTAAACTAAATCAATTAATAATATTTTACAGCACTAAAAATAATTTCCAATGTACCGGGTGACCCAATAAGACTGTTCCTCGGTCATATCTCGGGAACCGTTCGTCGTATGACTTTGGTGTAAAAAAATATTAGGTACATCGGCCATGAAGAATCGCAGGAAAATATTTTCAAGTTTTAAAAATGACCACCAGAGGGCGTAACTGCCATCTTAAATTTTTAAATTGCAATTTCTATAAATTTCGCATAATAAACAAAAAAATGTTTTCAAATTTGTAAAGAGAACCAGTTTATCTATCATTTTCGTAAAAACAAAAGTTTAGTTATTTCAAAAACAAAGATGGCGGGGGGTGTTCAATTGTTTTTGCAATAACCTGCTTTAACTTCTTAACGGTTTGACCGATTTTAACAAATTTGGTATCGTTGAAAAGAGCATTCCTTAAGCAATAAGAATCAACTACATACAATATAGTTAATTTAGTTGAATCCTTCTCCGCCAGGGGGCTAGTTTTGACACCATAACCCAAATTTTAAAAAAATCAAATGGAATGATATGACTTTTTCTTTATGATAAAGTAGCCAAATAACATTCAAATAGGCCAGTGAAAACCATTTTTTAAAATCTCGTTCCTAACCTCAAACATTGGGAAAATGAGAATAATGGATGTTTGAAAATCGAGGACCGCGCGGTAAATTTTCCAAAACTATTAAAAATTTAGCACAAAATGAATAAGATGTTAAAGAGACAATTTTGAGTCTAAATAGAATTTATTTAGGTATTATTTGAAAAAATATATATCATCAGAACATTCATGTTGCTCCAAAGGGACTAAACGCAATTTGAACTTATTGTCACTTTAATATTACTCTCGTAATTCTAACCTTTAATTTAAAAAGTAAGCCTAAAAACCTAAATAGGTATAGTATATCCGAATTAGAATATGTTAGACCATCTATTTTGGAACCATTCACAAAGATTCTTTGTAAAATTTGATGCCCCAAATCTAGTACTTTGCGTAAAGTTTTAAGCCAGTATCTTAAAATGAAATTAGAGCTTTCTTTTTGTTTTAATCTAATGTTGCATAATAAAAAGTAAAAACCCTGTGAGAAATTACTTAATCTCAAATGAGGAAACTAACATATCCACTTAAAATTTAATTTCAACATTTAATTCTGGCTGCTTTATCAAACTATAACTTGGCTTAACTACACGTATATAGTATAGACACTTTTCTTAAATACACTTTATCATTTATGACAGTTACTACATGTATGTAAATTTATTTCCTCTAGGCGAATAAGTTAGCGTTAGTTGCCTTCAACTACAATATCATCAGTTAATAAATTATAAATAGAAATTAGAATTTGATCAATTTCTAAAAATTTGAGGAAAGTAATAATAACTGTTAACACATTCAAAATTGTTTATAACTAAATTTATTAAAAAGAAAGTTGATTTGTTTCGTGTTAAATTTATTTTCTTTCTTTGTGTTTTCTGAATTAAAGCATTGACAATGGTTCTTTGTTCTATATCAGTTATAATGTTATTTTCCAAAACTAAACGACGATAATGCAGGATCACGAATTTAGCAGTCTAGTTTTATTCTGCTTTTGTTTTGATCATAAATAACATAAAGGCCGTAAAACAACAAACGTTGTTCTAATAACCCTAAAACCTACATTAATGAAATGCTGCTGATTTGTTTGGCAAAAAACGTCATTGCAGTGTTACTAAAACAAGTTTTAAATGCAATTTAAAAAATTAATAACATATCATTTTATTGGTCATGTATTATTCGTTCAGATTAAAAACAACACTTTAAAAACATCAACATTTAAATTTCACGTTTTATGGCTTGGTGATTCTCAAATGACAAAAACCATGAATTCTTTAATTAGTTTTCTCTACAGACTTTTTCATTAAAATTGTTTCATTGATTTTCAAACTGTAGCAAAATTTCAAATGAAATTTAAAATATTTCCGATACTTCAATTAACCCATGTCTTTGAAGTTGTACAAACTTTAGAAATCAATTTTCCGTCAGTATTTCAATCGATTATGTGCAAATCTTACTGTAAGTATGACTAAATATGTTACATATTTTTATTTAAATGGCGTACTAAGTCAATCGATAATAAGGCTTTATTCAGGAACATTTTATTTAACAATTTTATACAGTTCGTTATTTAATTAAATTAATAAAATCATATCGGGACTCTTACAGAATTCCCAATATAGTTGCGGAACTTTGAAAGTAAAAAAAAGTTTGTACTTTATCTGAAAATATGTTCATCAAAGACTTTCAAAACACTTTACATTAAATATTTTCATTATTTATACAGGGTTTCTATAAATGATTGGCTCATCGGGTGAGTGTTGGAAAATTTAACAAATGCAAATTTGCTAGTTAAACTGATAGTAAATTAATTTATGCTAATGTCATCATCTATCAGTTATTTCATCATTTCGTTGTAATTATTGTCCCTAATTGTAATTGTGTTCTTCGTCGTTTATCGTTAATTTTGTTCACTTAATTGCCAACTTGATGAGACAATCATTTATAGAAACCGCATTTTTGTTGCCTGAACGACGCTCCTTCGTTGGTGTTTTAATTAATAAAGGAAATAATGACTTATAATTGCATAAGAGATTTGTATTTTACCGAGTAAATTTGGGTTGTTTAATGAAAATCTGTTGTCTACCAATTTGACTAGAAAAAAACTGTTAAAAGCGCGACACCAAATGGCACATGAGAGCGTTGATTTTTGATCGAGACCGAAGGATAATTGAATAAAAAATTCTAGGTGAAAAAACCACTAGTGCATTTGTCACTAGAAAAGTTACAGATAACTTTGCCGATGTCAAAGTGACAATTACACTGCGGCATATGGGATTTTTTATACATTAATTAAATTGTCAATTGAATATAATTTTTTATCGTGTTCTATTTCAATAAACTTGTATCAACAAAAATTAATTGAATTACATCAGTCGAATTTGATGCACGCTCCCGATTACATTTAACTAAAGGATGCTTAATTGAATTCACGTTATCTGTATATATTCTCAACTGCTCTAAATTTCGAGAATGTAGTACTCTAAAATGTGTCTTGCAGAAGAACAAAGGAAATACATAATCAATTATTGGTCTGAGTTAGAATAAAAGATTTTGTTTCAAAGCATTAATTTGTAGAAATTTAGCCAATGACTTAATTTGCAATGCTGCCAATTATTTTAATAATTTCTGAAAACAGATTAATAAATAATTTAAAAGACTATAGATTTTCAATATTGAAAATAAGAATTAAAATGGTAGCTTTTAAGAAATTGCGACTTTCTATTTAATAATTCTTTCTAAGTATTTGTAAGTTTATCGATAGACCATTACCTAAAGTAAAACTAAAAAGTCAAAACCATTAGGAGTTAGATGATCAATTTATACATCAAACCAGACTCTGGATTCGAAGAAATCTAAATACTTAATGCGATGACCAAGAGTAGATTAATTTAAAATAAAATTTTGTCATAAAGGCTATTACTTATTTAATAATTTGATATGTAACTCTAAATAGTTATTTTATTGTCACTTTTATAGAAAACATCAAATTCAACAAATTCTATAGTAACAGTCATCAACCTACGGAGTTCCACAATCAGGTGCACTGTTCACGGCTGCTTCGCTTTTGGTTGACAGTATCAGAAGAAGACTGATTTACACCACACTAAATATGTCTCTTTTATTTCTTTTTTGGTTTTCTTTTGCGATCATAACATAACATCAAACTTTGCCATGAACGATAAATCAAGATATACATGTGTATCTAAGCTTAGCTTGTACATTTGTCAATTCTGACAGATTCATTTTCAACACATCCAGTTTTATGCATTTAGTGTAGACGTACGTGAATTTTTTCATGGTCCACTTTGATGAAAATTTTTCACGCGTTATTTTTTGTGCATTCACTTGTTTCATGAAACTATAGTAATTGAATACAAGTTCACAAGTTAATTTAAATTGAAGTAGCAATGTCGTAGTACAAAGGTGGATACGAAAGTTCCGACACTTTTGAAGAAACTAACATTTTTTTCAAATGTTTTAAACACACTTATTTTTATTTTACTGATAAATGTTTATTTTAGTTAAAGGTCACACCTTTTATTTTAACCGTACATCACATATTCGACTTGCTGTTTTCCAATTAAATTTTTATTTTTTTCTTCTTCAATCTTCGTAGTAATTTGTTACTACAACTTGACAATTTAACTCATTTAGTTATATCAGCGCCAAAATGTTTATTCATGTTAAAACAATTAACATTCTTTAAGCCCTGGTAAATTTTGTTTTTCTTTTTTTTTAGGCACTCAATTTATTAATATTATTATTACAAATCCCTAGACATCAATTGCCAAAATGATTCTTATTACTTCTAAAATATCCTTTCATAGACTTATAAAAAATGTAGAGTCTATTTTTAATTCCATAAATCCGTTTTTTGCCAAGAGAAAAGGTCTAAACAACGGATCTTGCAATACATTCAATAATAAACTAGTCAATTTCAGAGAATTCACCGAAATTGGGTAAAAATAGAACAACATGTTGTCTTGCAAACAGCCTAATTTAAAAAAAATGATTAATGTAAAGTCTACTCTTTTTCTTTTTAGAGTTTCGTATTTTTAGTTTTAAAATTTAAGTTTCCGTACGGGAACTACACAAACACTTTGTTAAAATTATATCTATCATTTTTGTCTTGATTTTTATTTATAAGGACTAACTTTGTTATTTTATTTAAATAAAAAATCATATTCGACGATTAATAAATAATTTTTTTCTTGTGTTCCAAAAATAAGATTTAGATCTCAGGATTGCCGCCCACTCACTTTCCTCACTATTTTCACTATTAACAAGAACGAATCACGTTTACTCACTTTTCTCTACAAATCTTACTTTTCTCACTAATTTGGTTTTAAGAGGGTAAAGCATATCAATTTGTTAAATCAAAAAATAAAGCTAAAAGCGACAACGCTGCGCATTTTCTTTGTAAGTAGCAGTTCCTCCCGCCATCACCAAATTTCGAAGTTATGTTTTGATCTTCTGTGGTAGATTCGGTTAAGTATAAGAAGTACACAATGCGCAGAAACGAATTTTGATCGGACGAACCTATTATAATTGTTGTAGGGGAGTTTACTTACCTGTTTATAATCTCAGTCAGTAGCGTCGGCTCGGGTTTCCTTAGTTCATCTCGTCTTTCTGTACTTCCTCATTAAAACTGTTCTTTTCAGAATAAATATTTTAATTCATACACGTGTTAACAGTAAGTATGAGTTATTTTAATTATTAAGGTATAATGAATCATTTTCAGTAATGTACACCCAGATCTGTTAAGAAATTACTGCGCCACTGCTTAACAGCTGGTATATGCGCATAGGTCAGATGTTTATGAATCATTGTGTACTTCTTAGACTTAACCGAGTCTAGTAAGTTTTGTTTCAAAAACGGTAAAAGACTTAATTGAAATAAATAATCTGACAAAAACCTAAATGTAATGGTGAAGTGCAGTATTAAGGAAGATTAGTTAACTAATAAAAAAGATCAGTTCAGAAACATAATTAGTGCCTGGGCAAAAAAAAATCGGTGACAGTAAAGTGTTGTGTTCTATTTGTTCTTGCACCATAAACTGTGAACAGAAGGTTTCCAACCAATTCAACAGCATTATAAGACAGTACTGCATATTAAAAAAGCACAAACTAAATTAATACCTTCGCAGTTACGATTAGCAGTAACGAATGACTCAAACAATAACACCAATGTTGCTGCTGTTAGTAATACTAATACAACGGGTAAATCATCATCATCTGATGTTACAGTTACAATTTACAGCATTAAAGATAGTGCCACAACAGAAGAGTTAATATGGGCTATGAAAAATGTTGCTTGTAACATGTCTACAAATTCTTGTGAAAGCATAGCTAATATTTTTGAAGCAATGTTCCCTGGTGCTATTCCACAAAAACGCTTTTTGTTTATAGGTAAAAAAGAATTACAAATAACCTTAAGGTTTTGGTCCGAGGGTCAAAACCGACTTTGCACCCATCATCTAGAAACTTTCTTTATTCATCATGCAACAACAAAAGATTTATTAAATCACATTAAACAATCATTGAATAATGAAAATATTAGTTTAAATAAAATGCTTATGCTAGGATGTGCAGCAGTATTTAATGATCTAAAGGAGGAAATTAAACAGTTACGTGGCATTGGACTGATCAATATTGGAAGTTGTAATATTCACACTGTACACTCATGAAATTTAAAACTTGGACACCACAATTTCTGTAAACAAAAGTTTGCACATTGTGAAGCGGGGTTAAGGGTATCATTTACAATTCTAACAGCAAGTAGTCTTAGCAGGGGTTATCTTATAGAAGGACTGTATAATGAATCATTACACTAAGCACGTTTTAGAAAATAGGTAATTTACGTTGCTTACTTAATCTTTTTCTTTAAAGAAAATATTTGAAGGTATCGCTAATTAAACACCATAGCTCGATTGATTATCGAATGAAAATTTTGTTTATGAAATGTTTACAAAATAAAATTAGAAATAACTGGATACAAGCAAATAACTTGGAGCTGTTACCCTGGCCAGGAAAAAGCCCAGATTTTAACATTATCGAAAATGTTTGGGCTCGAATACTTGCTGTTATCCGAAGACAACAAGGGCCAAATTTTATACCAGTAAACCGTAATGCACTAATTGCAGCCATTGATACCGCATGGGAAACGATTAATATTAATTATATTGATACCTTGATAGCGTCAATGAGCAGACGCCTCCAAGAATGTATCAATAATAATGGAGGTCACACCCATTATTGATTTCTTATATTTATTTATATAGTAATACCTTTATTTAAAAAAAACGTTTTCATTTAATTTTAAACTATAACTTGGTATCTTAATTATAATTATGTAATAAATTCTTGTCAAAAAAAATAAGAATTGCCTTAGTTTTTTATTTTCACTTTTTATATTAACTACAGAAAAAATGAAACGTCATAAAATATACATTTTGTAAGGACTAAATATTATGAATAGAGAGTTTAATGATTTTTTTTAATAACTTACAATAATTAGTAGGTTAGATTTATTTAAAAATAAGTAATAATCAGTCAACCCAAATAACCATGTTTAGTTTTTGATTTAATTTAAAAGTTATTGCTTGTAGACGTTTTTAAATCAAAATTATTTCTAATTTTATTTTGTAAACATTTCCTAAACAAAATTTTGATTCGATAATTAATCGAGCTATGGTGTTTAATTAGCGATACCTTCAAATATATTCTTTAAAGAAAAAATTAAGTAAGCAACGTAAATTACCTATTTTCTAAAACGTGCTTAGTGTAATGATTCATTCTACAGTCCTTCTATAAGATAACCCTGCTGAGACTACCTGGCTTAAATAAATTGGGAATTTCCGTAAGTGACCTTATTATTGCGATTTATTATTTCTTTTCTGAATGGCCTGCTTGTTGGGATTGTTGCATAAAAATTCAAAATGAATTACACCTCCCTCGTAGAAAGTTTATAAAACATATACCATCCCGGTGGTTGACTCTAGCAGGAGCAGCCAAACAACTTCATATGCAATGGGATGCTGTTAAAAAACATTTCATGGAGTATTTACCAAAAAAAGGTTCTAGTGTTACGTTAAAGTCACAGAAATATAAGAAGATAGTACAATATCTTCGAGATCCTTGCATGAAAGCTACAGTTATATTTGTAATACGAAGTGCAGAAATATATATAAAATTCACAGGTACTTTTCAAAAAGAAGAACCGCTTATTTATATAATGCATGAAAGTTTAAGCAACATTATTTATAGCTTGACTGGATGGGTATGCAAAGCAGGTGTTCTTACACAAATTGAAAACCTGAGGATGGCTTTTGTACCAGAAAATTTAATAGCATTTGACAAATTATCATTTGACCAAGATATATTACAAGCCTTAAGTAAAGTCAAAGAAAGAGAAAAATTTGAATTTTACAATAGTTCACAAGAACATTATGTATCTGCAGCCGAACACATTTTAAAAAAGACATCGTTAGGGTCTACATTTTTGAGCAGTTTAATAAGAACCTTTGGTTGCCTTCAACTACAAAAAATTAAAAAAGAAAAAAGTTGCAAACAAATACTAAAAATTGCTAAAGAAATGCCATTTGAAACTAGAAAATATAGATTTTATTAATAAAAATAGTAATTTTGCATAGACAGTTTTTGAAAACAAATATTTATCTTAAAAAATGGAAGTGGCACTATTAAACATTTAAAAATCCTTGACGAAAAGCAACTAATCTGCTGTGATCTAAATCGAGATGACGATGATGAATTAAATTTGAATAAATCTGATCTAAAAGAATCTCAGAAGGTGTATCAAATGGAAATAAAATATCTTAAAGAATTACTGAGAAGAATCAATTAATTAACACTCAAAGAATTGCAATAGACTTACTAAAAACTCAAATCAATTTAATAAATAAAATACAATGTAGTGAAATACCAATAGAAGATAGTTGTGCGGCCTCGAAGTTATCAAAATTACCAAATGTATCGTCAAATTTAACTCAATTAAATAGCGATAATCTTTCAACAACAAACATAACTAAAAAGACAGTTTTAGAAAATTCTAATTCTGTAAATAAACCTTTAAAAGAGAAATTGTATGTTAAAGTTCTTGAAAATAAGCAAATAGAAAAAATAAAGGAATGCATGAATTTAGGTACTGGAGATGACAACACTAAATCTGATTTGCCGTCAGCAAAGAAACAGGTAACTGAAAATAATCCTAGTAAATGGATTACAGTTAATCACCAGAAAAATTACAAAAAAGGGCTTGTATTACTGGAACCTCAAAAGATGAAGATTTTAAAACTATTTCTCCTAAAAAATGGCTTTTTATAAAGCGAGTTGCCCCTGAGACGAAATCAGAAGAAATTAAAAATTATATCTAAATGTAAAGATATAAAAGAGATTACTGTGGATTCGATTCCAATTCAAGCCACTTATATGTCCGCCTTCAAAATTGGGATTGAAGAAAAGTTCGAATCCTTATTAAGTTCTCCTGAATTTTGGCCAGAAAACCTACAAATAGATAGGTTCAGGTTTTTTCAGAAACGCCAAATAGAAACTACGATAACATAAAACAAATAAAACTCTTTTATCAAAACTGCCAATCTATCGGGAATAAAATTGCGGCAATTGAATATTGTGCGAAATTTAACAATTTTCAAATACTCGCAATTACTGAACATTGGAAAACCAGTGAACAATTAAGTTTATTAAAGATCCCGGGTTACAATTTGGTAGCCTACTGCTGTAGAGATTCTGGGAGAACATGGAGGATCCGCATTATATGCTACAGACAGCACGGCTGTCCCAGTGCAAAACACAGTAACTACATTATTATAACAACGGAGAAAAATCGACTTTTATAATAAGTTTCGAGCCCCAGGAAATAAATGAAGATTTTTTTCTAAAATTTTAATGGTGATTGAGAATAAACTATAGCATTGTTTTAAAACGATTTCAAGAGAATACTCCATCAAAACAATAGTTCGGCAGCTAAAATATAGGTTTTGCATGACATTTCTTCAAAATAATTGAGTTAATACTTTATCAAAACACAGTAATTGACTGTGCTTTGTTTTCAAATAAGAAAACTAGCTGTGAATGAAGTACAGTAATTGACATTGCTTTGTTTTGAAATAAGAAAATTAGCTGTAGGTGTTGCATGGACTTTTCGTAACATCAAACATATTATAAACAAAACAAAAACTCATAAAATATGCTTTCGATTCTTTATTCCAAAAACAAACTTAACAAAATCCTTTTAACGTTACAAAAATAACTAAAACTTTGATAATTTTCTCAACCGAAAAATGAAAAATTAAATCAAATACAATCCGCATATTATTTAAATATCAGAATCTATATCTGCGACTTCTTGTCCTGCACTAACCAAGTCCATAAAAGCTTCGGATTCTGGCATTGTTTCCCAAAACACTCTTCTGTTGGTGGGCATTAGTGGTACCAGATCTTTGAGAAGTTTTGCTCTTTTGGATGCTGCAATGCCACGGGTGGGAAGAATTTGTGGTCTAAAAGTCATAGCATTATGCTTTTTCTGTATAAAATCCAACTCCTTATATTTATCTGAAAAATCTGTTTTATATTGCAGACACTGGCTTCCTTTTGTGAAACAGACTTCAACTAATTCATTTAGAAGAAAACTCTTCAATGGATCGTTTTGCTTTCTTGCACTTCTTTTCTTATTTGGCCACATGTGAAACTCATTTAATTGTAGAACTTCTAATTTAGTTCTGGATGTTTCGACGGCTTCTACCAATTCCTGGAAATCATATATGTTCCTCTTGCGTAAGAGTTTCTGCTCGATATTACCGTGGATGCTGTCTGCGCTCATATGAGTATGGCCTTTGGTGAGATACCGAATAACAATTTTATTCGGACCAGTTACACGATTCACTTCGGTCACAACTGAGGTGTACAGAACCCAGTTCTTATTCTGAGCAGTACAATTGTCAGCCCAAAATACAAAATCCATAGAATCCCTTTCCTTCTCAATTACCTTGAACATAGCATCAACAAGAGCCTCAGCTTTGCGCCCACCTAAGGCTTCGTGCCATAGCACACAGTCACTTTTATTAGAGTGATCCTTGCCTAAAGTGGCAAACGTTTGATTGAAAACAACCAGTCGACTTGTGAAAAATACCGTCTTGCTTTGAGGCATTATGGGTAAGATAATTACTTTTTGTAAATCCATTGAGTAAATTCGTTTTTGTTTAACGTGCGTTTGTTGCTTCGTCTGAGTCCTTTTTATATTCCAGATTTGCTTTTGCCGCTTTGGCACGGTGTACATCGAATTGATTTTGTATGTTGTTATTATCTTCGTTTTCCAAAAGGATTTTAGAGAAGAACACTGTTCACAGACATCCGACTTGGGTTGACGAAGAGAAATATTTATTTTTTAGAACTAGCCTATAAACTTCAACTTTACATATATTCGGATGTTTTGATACAAAATCATCGTACATGATTTTAATTGTGAGCTCTCTGGGCAAATACCTTACATTAGGAGCATTTTCCTTCTATAATGACTCACGCAAGGCTGAAATGACTCAATGTGGTTTTTATTATATCTCGATCAGCTTCCGGTCTATGACTTCCTCCCTACGCTCTTTAACCTGATCTCCGCACGGGCTCGCTTTCATGGCGCGAACTAATTCGGTTATGACTGTATCACTAGAATATCCTAAAGTATTTAGGAACGTCAGTCTGCATACTGCTATTTCAGTATAATCTGCAAGTGGTAGAGTAAAATGCCTTGATTCAGATCTTGGATGTTCGGCTGAAGTAGTTCTTCGTTTTACTGGAACTAATTTTAAATGTTTGCTCAACCACTTGCGTCTACTTGTGTAGTCTAAGATCCAGTACTTGTTCCAAATATCATGACGATGTTCTTCGGTGAGATTTTTACACAGTTTTCTGCATTTTCCCCCACAAATGGCTCTCATAGGATGCATCTTTTGTCTCTCTCTATTTTTTCCATTCCTACTGGTCTTCTATTTCTTTTTACTTCTACAGTACTTTGATCTTCTTCCCCTTCTTCATCGTTTAGTTCTTTCTGAACAGTGTTGTTCTGCAAAAATATCATATACACAATTTTTGAATTATGAATAATTCGTAAATGAATTTTACCACTAAACCGTCACGTCGTTCAGGAACCTTATTAGTCAAATTTGAAACTTCCATTTCATTTTGCCCATCTCCTTCATTTCTTTTATCTGAATGACTGTTATCACATTTCGCTTCGCTCTAAAAATAGGTTAGTATTAATATTGTAAACAAAAAAACAAATTTGTCAAAGATATCTAACCCCACTGAGGAACTTGATATTTTTACATGGTTAAGTTACATAACTTAGTTTTTGTTCAAAAACGGATTTAAGTATGTTCTGAATGTGATATTCTTACTCTTTTCATACTCTTAGATTCCACAACTTCATCATCGTATTCGCTGCTGCTCTCGCTAGGTTCGTAATCTTTGTCTAGATCACTATCATCGACCGGGCTTTCAAGAAAGTCTTCACGTAAAGAATCAGTAATGAAACAAAATTGTTTCAGTCTGTCTAGGTAAATTTCTTTCTGATCTTTACTTTCAATGTTGCTGGTAAATAATGATGAAGTTTCATACTTTATCACAGGAAAAAGTGGTAATGCGTCGATATCCTACAAGAAAAACAAATTCAACGATAATATTACATGAAAATTTGGTGCTGATCTATTTACCTTCTTAGAGCGAAACGAGCAGAATTAACCAACCGTTTTGTGCGCGAACTGCACGATGCGACAATAATATTGCCCGGCGACGACATCCTTCCACGACGCTTGGTTTGTCCCGACTGACTTGAAAAGTAAACCTTGATCGATGCAGTTACCTTCTAAATTATAATGGTGGGGATACCCAACTTGATATCGAGTACTACAAATTTCCCACTACAAAACACAGTAACAACAAAACCGTAACAAAACGCAGTTACTACCGATAAGTTACTGTGTTTTGATACAGGATTGATAAATACTGTGGTTTGTAATGGTAAAATATGTTTCAGGAAAGCAGTTACTGTGTTTTGAATGCATTGTATTTTCGTTATTTATTGAACGATTTCAGTTCGTAAAATACCAAAATGTTCAGCAAAACACAGCAACTACAAAACCTGATAAATCTACATTTTGGCCAAAATGTTAGTTACTGTGTTTTGTAATGGGACAGCCGAGCATCTTAGGTAAGCCCAGCAATGATTCACTAATTTGTCCCAAAACTTTTTATCAAACTGTAATGAGGTTTTCCTATTACGTGGACTATGTGAATCTTTCTATGCAACTACTACAATTCTAGAGCCAACTAGGAATGATCGCTGTTTGGATAACATTATAACCAATCTCACTTGAGAATATGAGTGTAATACTTTAAATGCAAATATTTCTGATCATATCGGACAGCTTATTTCATTTATCCACAATCACCATATTATAGAGCTATTATTATGCCGTTATGAAACGTATTATAACACCTATAAAACACTAGTGTTTTATATTCCATAAAACATTAGTGTTTTGTAATATATAAAATTCAAGAAAAATTTAGTAATTATTTATTAACATTAATATTAACATTCACGTTAACATCAAAAGTAAACTTATTTGCAATATCAGGATTTACATTTACACAAACCACGTTTGAGGAAGACTGCATCGCGGAGATCTCTTGCATTGTGCTGGATTTTCCTTGAATTTTTCTAGCAATATCGATTTTATTTGACTCGCTTTCTTCTATATACCCCTCAACAACACTAGATGACCTCCACGCTCCGTGCCGTGAGAATATCACCATCAGCATTAGTCAACAGAGGCGTATACTATGGCCCGTGTAGGATTTAACGTGTAGAAGTTTTAAGAAAGAAGCAATCTGTGAGGGGATTCTGGAAATAGTGTTAATTCCCACAGATTGCACGGTGCATTTTGAATTTATATATCGCAAAAAAAATCTTCCTTGCGAAATAGTACTTTTAGGACGTAGGCGTATGTATTTCATGCATATCTCCATAACATTAACAGAGAATCCTTCGTCTAATACAGTAAAACTTCTTGACATATTGGTCTTTGTTTCTGGGATGGACACGTAGATAAAAGATCCCTTTCACATGTTCAATATTTAAGTTTACCAGTTCATTGCATCGTAAACCTCCACAAACACCCATTATGACAGCAACCTACAAATATTTAAAATAATTAAGATACCAATACAAAAGAAAAGAAAATTGGTTGTACCTTTATCATTAAGTACTTTTCATCAAATGCTGTTTTCAAAAATTGTTCGATGTGCCCCTCTCAAGCACTTTTGCCTTCTTTGCCTTGTAGTTTTTATTGGCTCTTGAGATAAGCAATTAATTTGCCGTATTTTGATTTGTCAATATTTCTATGCACATTCAAAGTTGCTCTTAACATTGAATATTTCGTCCACATCATCGAGGAGGCAAACTTGCTTCTTACATTTAAAAATAAGCCAACAGGACGTCCTCGTTTATGATGTTTGCACCTCTTTTCTCTCTCCATTCATTAAAGGTAGCAAATTCTTTTATGTATGCATCTTTAGATTTGGCCGGCAACAGTTGCAGGGTTACTTCTTCAGCTTCTGCTTTAATTTCTACCGGCAAAGAATCACTTTCTGACATTTTTCAAAACGACGCACACAAACGATTTCTAATTTTTTCACAAATATTGTTTTAATAAACAAGCATCCTAGCAACTAATAATGCAAAGCCGCCCAAAGTTTCACTAAATTTTCTAATATTTGCTATTACATTGAAATTTTAGAACTGTCAGATTACTTATTTTCAATTAAATTGGTTTGATTGTGGATAAAATCTTGTATTGCATTCGTGTTTTAGTGGCATATTATGCCCTTAAGAAAATTAAATCGCTACTAAAACACATATACAATAAATACCTATAAATAAATAAATATGTCAATTGTTTGATTTTTATGACGTGATTTACTTGTTTTTTATTTCAAACAAAGCTTAAAAAAGAACCATTAGGGCATTAAACTGATTTTTTTTGGAGACACGACGCTTTCACTTTCCTAGTGAAAAATAAAAATATTCATTAATCTGAGCACATAATTGTCAATCACATGTGATGCAAACAAATTTTAAATTGTAACATTTACTAATTTTAGGCGTTTTCATTAGTATAACAACATAAATTTCTAAAATATTCCTGAGAATTAAAAATTTTAGTATTAACACATGCACTTAGAACTCAAATTTAGGTGAATAAAATAAAGTTGAATATAAAATTAATTGATATCTGCATCTTTAAGTAAACGTAAGCACCATATTAAGAATCGTAGATTGCTGTGATATAAAGCAGTTAACGGTGGCGACGCGTATTGTTTTCCCGTTTGATTTCGTTTTCGAGAAAATTTAAGACAATTACGGTATTTTCTTCGCAAAATTCTTTGATTTTTGTCTCAATCGGACAAAATTACGTTTATGTTCAAAATGGCAGTTAAATAGTTTAGTGCATTTTATGTTTTTGTCGAACTTATTCAATCACGCATATGTAGAATTTGGTGTAATAGGACAACAGTGCAAAATGGAGGTGAAGTATTCATGCGGTGGCTTTAGGAACCCGCTAAATATGAAGGGATTTGCAAGTACGTAATCAATTTCCATAATCAATTATATTTTCATTCGTATTACAATTTTTGGTCATTATTGACCCAAACATGTATGTTCCTTACAATAATTTCTTATTTTAGCATGATTGGTACCAACTTCAGATATCATGTAGGTAAGTGTTTTTATTACATACAGATAGTGCTATTAACGTTAAATTCGTAATTAAATTATTATTCCCTTGGAACCTTTGAGAGATCCTATGTATGAGGTTTTGCAAACATTATTATTTGTACAACATTCCAAAGCATCATTTTGCAATGCATATCTAGGCAGGGGTTTATAAAAATTAATTGTATAGCTTAAACTCTACATAGATTATTTGAAAATTGTATACCTAAGATGAAACAACTTTATTTCGTAATATCTTTCTATTAAAAACGACATTCTTATCGACAACTTTTATAATGATGATAAAATATACGTAACAAACAATTGAATAAGTTGTACACAATTTTTTATTTAAAATATAGAATTACCTATGGCACATTTTAGGTTTATGTAACGCATAAAACTAATGTTGACAGTTTTTTTCAATGAACGTTGTAATTTGGAAATAATTTTTAGTGACCCTGGCTAAAAATAACAAAACTAAGCATGTTTTGAACAAAATTTTAAATTAATCTGCCTACTAAAACACATATACAATAAATAGCAATTAAAATCAAAACTGGACAAAATAAAGAAAATATGAAAGTGCGTGTTTTTTCTGATTAAAATATGCATTCATTCTTTAACTTGATTTCAATAATAAATTGGGAAGATGTATTAAAACTGAATATTTACTTAAGTTGGTCATTGTTTATAAATAATATATGTTATTGCGTTAAAGTATGCTTTTCTATAAAAAATATCAATGTAAAAAGTCGAAAGACAAAATGGTACTCCAATAATCTGTTTCATCTTAAAAATAGATTACATCTACTTTATAATATGGCCAAAGTTAATCCAGCCATAAAAATTATATTGTGATGCTCAAAGGGACTACAATAACAGTTTAGTGAAGGCAAAGATGGATTACTATAGCAATGTTATTAATGAATCTAGTAATAAAAATAAAACGGTTTGGTCAATTGTTAATGATAATACCAATCTTAAGAAAAAACAAAATACAACGTTGTTTGATAATCCAAATAATGTGGTAAATGAATTTAACAATTTTTATTCTTTTGGTGAGACCAATAAAGGGCATCCACTTATTGTCTGCCAAGAGAAACAGGATCGTTCCCTGTTCTTATATCCTGTCGACCAATCTGAGTTGAGAAATGTAATTCTGAATATTAAAAATACTCATTCATCTGGAGTTGATGGAATTTCGCCTAAATTATTAATGAAAATATTTCCAATAATAGCAGATATATTATTAGTTCTCATAAACAGTGTATTAAGTTAAGGTCAGTTCCCTGAGTGCTTAAAAGTTGCAACTGTTAGGCCGCTTTATGAAAAGGTGATCGATCTTCCCCAAAAAATTTTAGGCCTATAAGCCGGTTAAGTGTTTTTAGTAAAATACTCAAAGTAATTATGTATACCCGTTTATTAAAGTTTTTAAAATCAAATTGCTTCTTTGCACGTAACCAACATGGGTTCTTGGAACGTCGAAGCACACACACGGCTTTATTTGAATTTGTACATAGCATCTTTGACGCTCTTGATGGTGGGAAAATTGCATGTGGGGTGTTTTTGGATTTATCAAACGCGTTTGATTCCATCAACCATAACCTTATGTTGAATAAATTAGAATGTAATGGAGTCAGGGTATAGCTCTGGAGCTCTTCAAAAGTTATTTAAGCAGCAGAAAACAATAAGTTGAAATATGCCAACAGGGAGTATCATATAAATCGAGTTTATTGGATATAAACCGTGGTGTTCTACAAGGCAGTAAGCTTGGACCACTGTTGTTTGTCATATTCATAAATGATTTATTTATTCAGATATCCAATAATGAACATTGTAGTATCATTAATTATGCCGACGATACTAATATAATAATAAAGCCCATAATATAAACTCGATATCAGATAATAATAGCAGTTTTATTAATGAAATACTTCAATGGTTTGGAAACAATGGCCTCAATGTAAATCAAAGTAAAAGTAACTGTGTTATATTTAGGACAAATAAATCAAATACGGTTTGTCCAGATGTAATTAACTTCCACGCCAATGGAAGGGTTAGCATGAGTCTTCCAACATGTAACTCAATAAAAGTTTTAGGTGTGCATCTTGACGAACATATTGATTTTTTCCAACATGTACATCATACAGCCTCTAGATTAAATTCAGTATATTACACACTTAGAGTAATCTCAAAGTTGGTCTGGGGTGGTTCTGAACATTGTAATCATTTATTTATTATCCAAAAGAAAGCCATATGAATAATTTTAGGTATAAGTCAAAAAACAAGTTTAAGGGGTACTTTTAGAAGATATAACTTATTAACCCTCTACGGACTGTATATTTTGAAATGTACTCTATTCTTTTTAAGTATAGGAACTATTTTAAGGGCAACACTTATAGCCATAACTATGAAACAAGATACAAAGATAATTATTGTATACCGAACCATAATCTTAGTTTGTATAAGAATGGATCACATTATAAATGTATATTGTTATTTAATAAGTTGCCTGAAAATGTAAAAACTAATGTAGAGCAGTTTAAAGTACTATGCAAACAATATTTAATCAATCTTGAGCCATATAATCTAAATGAATTTTAAATATATGTGGAATGGGACGTATTTTTTGTATACGATATGCTGTATATATGTATATGTGTATAATTAGAAATAAATTTATATTATTATTATATTATTATTATTAAGTATCCAATTATAACAAAACTAGTAAAAAATGTATTAGCATTGTACCATGGCAGTGCTGAAGTCAAAAGAGACTCTTCTAGGGTACTTACTCAAGACAAAAATCTAATGAGTGAAAAACATTAAACGCCAGATTAAATATTATAGATGGACTGAAGAAATACAGTAACCATTCTGAACTAGTTCCAATTACAAAATCTTTACTTTTAGCCTCACAGATGGCTCATAAAAGTTATGTAAATTATGTGGAAGGAAAAAACGCAAGGCTGAAAGAGCACAGGAGAGAAAGAAAGACTTGAAACTAAAATGCATAGAAACCTTGAAGTAGAAAAGAAGTCTAATATAAATCTTGAGAAACGCTTAGCAGCAATACAAAAAAATAAAGGCGAAAGTACTCCGGATAAACTGATAGAAAAAGCAAACCAGCGGCTTAAAAATCCATAACATCTAAGAATATTTCGGAAATATAACTAGCACAGGGCATGCTGGAAGGAGTCCAAATTTTATTAGCAAATCAAGCAGAAAAGACAAAAAGGCAAACAAGTTGAGATTCACCATTGAGAAGAGAAAAAATAAATTAATCACTTCTTACCTTAGCAAAAACAGAAGTTATGAATTCTCAGATTTTTAAATTTTTTGTTTATTTTGTTTGAAAGTGTATACGTACATTATGCGTTAGTAAAAACTGCTTTTTTTTAAAGACTACCTAATTTATTTACCTATATGGGTAAAAATTATAAGGACCTAATAATAATCTAGATTTAGATTTCATACATTAGAGCATGTTTTAGCAGTTCATTATTTATCATCTTTTCTCACTTTTTATTTACTTTTTTGTTGAAAAGTGTAACTATTCTCACTATTTTTTTAATGGAACGTAGTGGCAAACCTGAGATCTACCTTGTTAAGGCGGGTGACAGGAATGAAGGTAGCGGTTCCGATTTGGTAGAAATGGCAATCCTGTGTAAGGACTAGAATAAAGGCAAGAACAGGTAGTGTTCTTTAGCTGCAGAAGAAGCAACTTTCCTAAAAGAAATATACTCTATCAACCCTTATTTAAGATAGGAATTGAGGCATTGGGCTAACTCGGAAAACAATAAATAAGATAATATTGAAATTGTTGGTTATCTTTTCCAAAAATCAAATCCCTGGACCCCTATGAGTGGAAGTGCCTTGCACCGAAAAATTCTTAAAGTTGCAAAACGTTGTATCTAATATTACAGTTTTTTTTGCAACTCTTCTTTAACTCATAAGGGTCTAGAGGTTTCATCACCTGGCAATCTACACCATAGAAAAATGATGCACTATATATAAGTACATATGGAAACCAAGAAGAATAAGAGAAAGGGTCCAAAACGTAGTAAAATTCCACTTTACTGTTTTGCTATAAATCTCGATCCCGTTGGTGGTGATTCATCTTGTATAAATACCAAATCTCTAAGAAAAATAAAAACCGAAGAACAAGTGACTATAAGATTTATAAGATTAATGGAACTGAAACTATGATTAAAAATTATCTGAAAACAATGTTAAATGCTTGGAAAACAAATAGAAAAATATTTATATAATCTTGATTACTCTACTATGGACACACAATTTTTGTAGGACACTAGACATTGACAACATACGAGTAAGATGATTATATTGCCCGTAATCTACATCTACAATACCATCCTAAAAACCATAATAACGTATTCATCAAGAGAATGAATGGACAAGGATATATGGAATTGGAAATCGGGAAACGCCGAGGGATGTTATAAACCTCGCTTTCTATTATCCTGTTTCAAAATAATAAACGATTGTTATTTGTTACATTTGTAATAGATACGTATCGTATGTTGAATATTGGGCTCATAAAGCATCTGGCTTTTGGCCTACGTAGGTATCCGAGAAGGTTCCAGTTTAGAACTACTTCTATTTACCGTTTTCATAAATCATTTTGCTTTGGTAATTGACTTAATTGTCTCTTATATGCTGATGATTTAAAGTTTTTCTTTAGAGCATTGGTCTACATAATAGTTTTAAAATATATTTTTTTGATGTAGTTTCAATCTGCTAAAGCTTAATGTCCGTAAATGTTTTTAGTACCTTAAAAATATAATTCTTCTTCATGCACTCGTAATTTTGAAATTAATAATACCACTCTATATTTATTGTATTGTGCTATGTATGGTGCCCCAGAAGATCAGTATAAACCTGTATAGTGTGGTGACAAAACTGTGTGCAATTGTGTATTGGTTTATCTTGGTAAAGCATTTATTTCAAGGTTTAGGAAAACCTTTAAAACCTAAACATGCCAACCTTTATCCACCTTAGTATTTATATGTAATACTATTGATTAAGGTGTAAACATTATAGAAAATAAATAATAACATAAAATATAACAGCACAACCATTGCATGACGACATATTAACAGTCTATATTAATACCTTGGTTTGATCTAAATTAGAAAATGCTTAAATAGATTGGATATTTTATAATCTTTACTATAAGATAATGTTGGAAGCTGTAGAGCAACTATTTTTAAACATTGATGATGGACTACTTAATTTTTCTTTAAAGTTAACAAAATTTTTTATTTAAGCTAAATTTTGAGCTTCTGGGGATCAGTTCTGTTTGGTTGGAAACTAATTTGTGATTTAATTTTAGTTTCAGTGCCCTTGAAATAAAAAAAAACGTTTTTTGCACAACAGTAAAGTGCTCTTTGGGGACGAGATACGCCCAAAAGTTATTAAGTTGTTCAGAATAAAAACTGAGTAAACGTGCAAAATTTTAAAATTCTTGGCCTACTTTGATTTTTTTGATGGTTTTACTTTTTAATTAAACTTTTTGAGGAAATCCAAAAAAATGTTACTTAAAAAATATAAAATGTAATGACTGTGTGGCAAATGTAAAGCCGATAGGAACATTTCGTATTTTATTTAAAATATTTAATGTAGGTAAATTGAGGATTTCAATATCAACTTGCTCTGAATTAAAAATATGAAATTTTGCACGTTTACTCAGTTTTTTATTCTAAACCACTTTTTTTAATAACATTTGTGCATATCTGGTCTTCAAAGAACACTTTACTGTTCTGAAAAACGTTTTTGAAAATTTCAAGGGTACCCTTAATTTTTCAAAACTAAAATTATGTCACAAATTAGTTTCCAACCGTTCAGGGTTGATCTCCAGAAGCTTAAAATTCAATTTAAATATTTTTTGTCTTTTTCAAGAGACGACCAAATAATCGGGGGACACACTGTGTATATTTTAATAACCTTAAAGTGATCTGTATTAATCTGTCAGCAGCGCCACCTATTTCATAATTATATTAAACATAATATATACTATTTAATTAAAATTGTCCAGATGGTGAGGGCACGTCTAGACCCTTATTATTTGAAGGCAAGGGATCGAAAAATAAAACTCTCCGGTCCTGAGAAGGCAATGTTTTGCTTCATCAGACCACCTTATTGATAAAAAAAATCAAAAACATACAATTGTTACAGATCACAAAACAGTAATTTATAAATAAATAAAGAAAACAATTATAATACTGTTAACTGTATCTAGTAATTGATTATGTAAGAAAACTGATTGATTTAAAAGGATTATGACAAAAAACAATTGAGTATAAAACACAACTAAGTGTAAATTAATAAAACCATTTATTTTTTAGGTACTTTAAAAGATTAAAAATGCTCACGTGTCAGGATTAGATGAGTAAAATTGTCAAAAGTTGGGAAAAAAATCACTAATGGCATGAGAGTGAATATACATGAGATACTAAATACTCATCCAACGTTCCAAATTGAGATTTTTGTTGAGAAAGATTAGAAACTCAACCATAAAATGTGGAAATTAAAACGTCAATGAAAAATATGTGCGAGATCATGACTTTAATAATAAAAGTATAGTTGACAAAATTCAACACTTGCGGGAAACGTATGATAATGCAAAAATAATGAAACCTATTTAAAATCAAAATTTTTTGGAAATGGAATAGGGTAGATATAGAGTAAATGATTAGGTTTAAATAATAGCGGCGGTGGGTAATTAATTAGGTTTAGATAATAGTGGTGGTGGGTAGTATTTAACTTAGTTACTGTTTTACCTTGTTTGTAATATGTAACAATTGTATGTTTTTGTCTCTTTTATCCTTAAAGTAAAGGATACCATCAACATTAGTATAACACATACTGTTGAAAATAAACTAGCATGCAGCTTTCTGTAAATGATGCTATATTATTCTTCACCAGTCAATACATTTGTTATACGTTGCTTCATATCTTGACCGCCCTTAGAGGGCAGCAAATTTCATACGACTTGCTTTGTAATCTGTATGATTTCAGGCAGCGTTAACAGGTCAGTAGAATCACGCACTTGTATTTGCAGCAAACAACAAAGCAAAGCAGCGAAACAGCGGTACCAACTCAAATTTCTTGTCATCATCATCAACCAGCCTAAGACGTCCACTGCTGGACATAGGCCTCCCTCATGGCATTCCACCTTTTTCTATCTTGTCCTGTCTGAATCCAGTTGGTTGTTATTTTTTTTATGTCGTTGGTCCATCTGGTAGGCGGTCTTCCTTGGCTTCTTTTATCGCTGCTTGGCCTCCACTCCAGTAATTTCCTCGTCCATCGGTCGTCGCACATCCGGGCTATGTGGCCTGCCCAGTTCCATTTTAGTGTAGCTATTCGCTTGATGACGTCCGTCACTCCTGTTCTTCGCCGTAATTCCTCGTTCCTAATGTGATCTCTCAGGCTCACCCAAGCATCGACCTTTCCATTTTTTGTTGTACGACCCTTAGTTTTTTCGCGGATGTGGATGTTAAGGTTAATGTTTCCGCTCCGTAGGTAAGGACCGGCAGAATACACTGGTTTCCCATAGGCAGCCCATCCAAGGTTGATCCTCCTATGCAGCTCGCAGGTCTGATTGTCCCTTGAAATGCGCATCTCGTGACCTAAGTATACATATTTATTGACCTCTTCGATTTGGGTGTTTTCGATCTTGATACGTTCACTCAAAACCAAATTAGTCATGATCTTGGTTTTAGGGAAATTAATTTTCAAACCAATCTCGGCGCATGCAAGTTTGTAGCATTTGTTTTATTTCTTGTAATGGCAAAAAACCTAAATATCGGTGAGTTTATTTATTTATGAATTATTACTACAGTTATTCGGTACGAAAAATAATATTCCTAACTTTTTCGAGAAAAAATTTCCCGAAATGCCGCACAACCGTAGAAGCAAAGTGCTCATGCGGGAAATTTATTTTCCCGAACTCGTTAGGTAAATAACTATTACTGTATCAGGAGTTATACACATGAGTCTTTTCTAATGAGCTTCTTTCCCAGTCCTGTAATAATAATTGTCTATTTCATTAAAGTAACCAATTACCGGATGGATAATACATCATTTTATCGTTTCACGAGGTTGTCTAACTAACTGTTATATTAAAAATATTATATAAATATTATTACTTGAAGAACGATTTAGATACAATAATCTTTTTTGACGTTAAGTTTTGTCATAATATTGAATTATTTAAGTCTTTTTGTATTAATCTTCTCGTAACTTAGATTTAGATTCGGGATACTTTTTGGGCTCTTTTTACATTTATATTATTTTATATTGTCCTTTAATGTTTTTCAGTGAGTGCACTTGTTTTAATTGTTAATAGCCTACACCATTTTAAGTGTTTTAATATTTTCTATGCCAAAAGACTGTAAGAATACTTTGATAATAGAAAAAACATGATAACAGTGTAAAGTGAGAAGTTATCGCGAACAGATGTGTAGTTACATTAGTAAAGTACTAGTTATTGTTGCACCCATTCTCTAAATTTTAACTTAAATATACTGGGTACAAAAATATGAAGAATAAATCCGCAATTTACCATAACAATAAAATTGTCTATTAATTTTTTCGTATTTTCTTTTTGTAACAAAAATCCATACATTCTCAATACTCGCTTGCAAATTAATTTGAAAACTTGAACCAAATTAAACGTCGATTTATTAGTAAATTATAAAACTTCATTATTTTAATTGATAACTTATGGTGCAATATTGAGGAAAATTGTAACACCACTCAGGTGTAACGTTTTCAGAATGCTTTAGAAAAAGCACTTTTGAAAATTACTAAAATCGATCGCACATTACAGAATAATTCTTTTAGCAGATGCAATTTGAAAGTACTTTTGTATGTTGCTTTGGTCAAAGCCACTATTTCAATACCAAAAATTTAATTAATAGAGTGAAACCAGAACAATTTGTTCATTTGCAATTGTGATCTACATAGTTTTATTAACAAAAAATTTCTTTAACAACACCGATAGAACTGCATAAATTTATAATTTTTTAGTCGTTTTGATAGAAGCTTTTGTAATATGGTTGGACAGTGTACATGAAAATGTGTAATTCATTTATATCAACGTCATCTCCACATACACATTTTAAGCCTAATTGTTTTGTATTTACTTTTTGTAAATATTTTTTTATTGTATTCCACAGAAACTGTTCTTGACGTATTTCAATTTCCGGAGTGGTTTTATGTTAAATAAAACTTTTTTGCGGTAAAATTGTTATAACATTTTTTGTAGGAACGTAATACACATAAATTTCAAATAAGTTAAAATTTTTAGTAGAAGTTCTATCTATCTATCTATGTAGGTAATCTTTGTGTTAAATGAGCATGAAATTACTTACAAAGTAAACTTTACTAAGCTCTTATAGAAACTTTCATGTTTAATGTTTGATTTAGGATACCGATAGTAATGTTAAAACTACAATAGCCTTTAATGCTACAATCAAACAAGACGAAAAATTGCTTATAAACATTCAGATGCAATCTTTTTGAAATTAACTTTTATTTGATATGTAAAATCATACTTAAGAAGATACTTTAGATTTCAATTAGCTAGATTCAATAAATAAAAATATTTATTATTGTAAAACTTAGAGCACCCAATTATGTACGGTTTGATGCAGCAGAACCCTCTGTTTTATTTATACCTTACGGAAATATAGAACACAATAAAGTTGAAGTTGATGTTTATAACACTCTATAAAAAATATTAAAAGTTTAGTTCTCAAGTAACATAAATACCTACTAGAAAATGAACTTTCCTTTTCTTATGGTTATTTGCTTTTTTATAGTTTCTACTCTGCCACGATCACATAAAATAGACAAAAGGTTATCCTTTTTTCACGAATAATTCAGTTCAAATCGTGTAAATTAGTTTTGCTTGGAATTTTTTTCTATTTTGAGTGTGTTAAATATTTGGTAACAATGTAAACGTTGTAAATATTATTATCAAATGAAGTTTTTCCTAAATTTTACTAAATCAATATATAATGTATACAAGACTATTTTTATGATACAAACTGGAGAATTAAATTATTGTTTTATCCAAATTTACATTATTTTTTATGATTAAACAACTATTATAAAGTTCTTGAAATAGATGTGTAAATATATTAATAATTACAAAATAAAACTCTAGAAATCTGATGAATTCATCAACCAGTTCCACTAGTGGCCAGTGATAATTGTAGAATCACAAACAGCACCAACACACACGTATTTCACCGTATTAAGGCTTATCAGTGTGAGGAAGCTCGTACAAAAGTATTTGCAACACAGTAATTGAAAATAAAATTGTAGAAACCTGTTGGCTATAAAACCTTGAATGCTGCAACAAAAAGTATGGTTTTTTTAACGCAATATACAAATAAATTAATTACACATAAAAATATAAATCCTGGTAATAGTAATAGTAACTTTATTTCCAATGGACAAAACATTTGTATAGGAAACGTCATATAAAAACACATTTTGATGTATAAAAACAAATAACTAAACATTAACTAACATTGTTAAAAAGTCATTGGCGGAGTAAAGACACTTAGATATAAAAATTCTTTCAACAATCTTTTAAAATTTACTAAATGTTTACATGTTTTAATGTTTACTGGAAGTTTATTAAAAGCTATTAATCCTAGACTGTTTGGAGATTTATAAGTTTTGACGCATTTATTAAATGGAACGTGAAAGTTTTCTCTGCTGCGGGTGTCATGTTTATGTACATCCTTATTCAGAATAAAATTATTTCTGGTTTTGAAAACGTGTAGACACAGTTCGTATAGGTACATAGCTGGCAAAGTAAGTAAATTGAACTTGATAAAAATTGGTTTACAACTCTCAGTACTGGAAACTTTTCCTATGCAACGAATGATACGTTTTTGAGTTAAAAAACTCCAGCAGAAGATGTGGACCCACCCCAAAAACAAATTCCATACCGCATTCTTGACTCTACAAGAGCATAATATATATGGATTATCTGTTGCTGTGTTAGAACACTACTTAGATTTTTTATTAAATATGAAATCGTTCTTAATTTAGCAGCAAGATATTCACAATGGTGTTTCCAACTAAGAGTGTCATCAATGAATAATCCTAAAAATTTGACAGAATGTGATATAGGGACAGTTTCATTATCTACTTGCATTTCTATATCCGGGCAGTTATTATTCTGTCTATTGTGGAATCGCAAAGAAGTAGTTTTACCGGTATTTAAAAAGATATCATGTGAACAGAACCATCTATGTAGTGTAATGAGTGAATTATTACTTTTTTTGCAATTCAATATTGTCTTGACTAGTTATAATTAAAGACGTGTCGTCGGCATATGTTATGACATCTGCTGGTAAATTTAATAAATCAATATTATTGATGTAGAGAATGAACAGAACTGGTCCCAGAATTGAACCCTGGGGTACGCCTCTCAAAGTTTTTGAGACCTCTGAGCAAGTCTCTCCACTGTAATTGTTATAATTATTAATAGTTACATATTGCAGTCTCTCAATTAAATATGACTTTATCCAATCAAAAGCCCGACCAGTAATCCCATAGTTATATAGTTTGGATAGTAATTTATCTTTATTAACACAGTCGAATGCCCTGCTGAGATCGCAGAAGATTCCAACGGGGCATTCCCCGTTATTTATCGCTTTTACAACTGAATCGTAAAATGTGTGAATTGCAGAACTAGTAGATCTGCCACAACGAAATCCATGCTGGCTGTTTGACAATATACTATTGTTAGTTAGGAATAATTCTAGCCTTTTTAGAAAACAAATTTCGTATATTTTAGAAAACACTGAATTTATTGTGATAGGCCTGTAGTTTTCCATCTCAAGAGGGTCGTTTTTTTTAAACACCGGCACAATTTTACCTATCTTTAATTTTTCCGGAAAATATCCATTACAAAAGGATAAGTTAACCAGATAAGTTAATTGAGGGACAATAAAATGAAAACAATTTTTAACAATGAACATAGAAATGCCATCAGGACCAGACGATTTCTTATTTTTTAATTTTTTATACACTACTTCAAATAACTCACATTCCGTGAAAGGACACAAACTAAGAGGTTCTCTTAATGGTAAGGTATTTGGTTTATTATTAATTACATTTAAATTAGCACTAGGTATTTTGTTTAATATTTTCGTAGCGGCGTTATTAAAAATTATTGAACGCATTTGCTACATCATTTGGTTCATCTGTTAAAGCACCATTTAGCCGAACGACAATGTCAGTTTTATGGTTTGAATCAGTTTTGTTAATTCTGAAACAACGTTCCACGCAGCCTTATTAATATTTTCAGAAACAACAATTTTTGATTGATAATGCAAACTTTTACATTATTTATTAGTGTTCTATGTTTTCGTTTAGCTTGTCTGTAAGTAGGAATTAAATTTGGATACGCACGACTCAATACGTATAAGTCTTTTAATTTTGAACTTGATAACTTTACTTCATTGTTAATCCAGAATTTAGTTTTTCTGGGATAGTGTTTTTGTAAAGGAAAATTTACATTAAAATGTTGTAAAATGTATCGTGAAAATAATTAAATGCGACATTTGGATCGCAGTGGTTATATAATTTCTCCCAATTTTCGTTTACTAAACCTGATTCAAAATTTTTAATGTTTCTTTTATTATAATAACGCCTACGGTAGACAATCGTTTGATTATTTACCTGCGTGGAGGCACTTCCATGAAAAGAAAATAGTAAGGTCCGATGATCAGAGATGACATTATCTATGATATCACAGGATCCTGGCTGATTGATATTGGTGTAAATATGGTCGATAGTGGTTGCAGAAGTCTCCGTAACTCTTGTTGGCCCGCCTACAACGTTTTTCAAATTAAAATGAGATAATGAAGCGATTAGTTTTTATATTCATTGTTGTCTTTTGTACAATCAACATTGACGTCGCCACAGAGAACTAAATTCACATTTGGATGATAAAGTAGATTAAGTACATCAGTAATTTTATCTATAAAATATTGCAAACATCCAGAAGGAGACCTGTAACATGTTAAAATTATGTATTTACAAATATTATTATCTAAGAAGTTAGTGTAAGATAAGGCACAAATTTCAAAATGTTTATCGGTACAATATTTCTGTATGTCGATACATTTGAATCTCGCCTTAGTAGATAATAGTTTATTATTTACCCAAATGCCTACACCGCCACTTTTACATGTAGATCTAATATAATTACAGTATAGAGTAAAACCCTTAATGCAAATACTTTTTATACAATCAGAATTGGCTCCGATTTCTGTCAAACATAAAAACTTTAGCTCACTGTTAAGATGAGAATCAATCAACAGATCGTCTACCTTATTACTATTTAGGGATTGAATATTTAACAATAACAAGTCTGGTATTAGCTGACTTATTTCAATATGATTATTCGAAGAGTTTTCCATATCTGCAGGAGCATATATCAATTGCGTTTTCGCTGCTATTTCTGCAGTAGGGAGATTTTCATTTTCATTGTTGTGCATGATGAAGCTTGGGACGAAAAAACTTTGATACCAAAGCTCCAATTGGCCAATTTTGGGGTTTGACTGTTTCATCGTAATTGCAATCGTAAACGGTGACCTTGAAGGAGCTGTAGCTGTTGGGGAATCTGGATGTCAATTTTTCACATTCTGCTTCTGGGACTTTAGCATTTAGTGAATTTATAATGTCATCATTGGTAGTCGAGGGATCCATCCGCGATACAAATATCGAAGACTTTCGTTTTATTGCTTTTAATTTTGAATTTATATCTTCACCAACAATTGGTTTTGTAGCTTTTCTTGGTTTACGTATCGAAACGTCTTTTTTATCGACAGAACTTATTTCATTAAATTTACTTTGAGCTATCGCCTTGTTAATTGCGGTAGATACTTCTAATGGTTTAATTTGATTTTCGAAATTCCTTCAAAAATCACGGGAGTTGTTACGTTAGGTTCGACATCTTTGCCAGCTACGTTTTTATTTTGATCGTTTTGCGTTCTTACCAAAGTGCGTGACCTTTCCGTCGTAATCGCCGAATACGAAAGTTGCTTTGGTTCTATTTTACCTTGACTTGTATAAGGCGCGTTAATTAATTTATTCAACAACATAACTTGTTCATGCAATGATGCAATTGTTAAATGCTGTTGTTTTATTACGTTATCTTTCTCATTTAACAGCTCACGAAGGTAATGATTTTCGTTGTCTAAATTAATCATCTCTGAGTGCGCATTGCAATTCGAGTTGTCGATTTCCACAATGGCCTTCTTCTTTGGATTCACATTTACACAGCAATTTATATGCTTTTTGTCAATAGTAATAACATTTTTTAAAAGTTTTACACAACTGGTTAATCAGTTACTTGGGAAGCTCCATCTACTCCTGGGGTGCTTGTCTATGGTTAAACTAAACGGTGCTGAACCAACGATTGGTACTTTTTTCTGGTCTAATCTAGCCTCCCTAAAGAAAAATGGAAGAAAAACAAAAAACAGGAATGAACTTTCGCAAATTTTATAAAGGCGGGATTTACAATGAACAATAGATAATAAGCCGTTGTACGAACAAACTTAGTTAATAACAGGAAGAAGGTGTCAAGAAAAAACTACCTATTGTACGTGTCAATGCCTAATATATCGTATTAGATAAAGGATACGGTCCTAAACAAGAATGAGCCAAACAAGAAACTAGAAAGTCACCACCTCGACCCATCATGGCAGCCGTGGAAGGATATACATTACACAGAAAGACAGTGAACTATAGTAGTAGTGATTCTGGGGTGCAAATCAATTGTTAAAACTGGGTATAAAAGCAAAACTAATAATTGGTTTCCTCCAAAGTTTCTCTTAGGGCATCTTAGGCTTCCATCAAGAAAGTTTCATCTTCTAAAGCGAATTTTTAGAGCTAATCGAGATCTAAAAAATAAACTAAAAAATCTAAATCTACATACACCCTACTGACACGTGATTGGTGGTAACATATCATTCTGTTTTTTACCAAAAATACAGACGGATGTTATTAAAATCCAGAAAGAAAAGAGAAACTTAAACTGGGATATCAAGGAATCGAGCTACCAACCATTTCTTCATCAAACTAAGTACACGTACCGAAACAGCAACCACAAGGATTATTAAACCGAAATAGGAGTATAATATGAGAATTGACTTTCTATATGCATTTTGTCACATTTTTGTAAGCTTCAGAAATAGCAAAAAGTCGAACATTTATGTATTAATAAATCAAGTAATATTCGTTAAAAAGTTATAGAACTATTGTGTGCAAAAACTCAAAAACGAATTGCATTTAGTTTGGCTGTTGAATTCACTGACTACTTATGTGGTGTCAAAAAACATAACAAGATAGAAAAGAATACGTTTATTAATTAAAACAATATGATGTAGAATTATAACATGTAATTAAAATCGCGTTTGATATTGTTATAATCACATAGCACATCTTCTTCGATATCACTATCTTTGTCACTTTGAATATCATTTTAGTTTTGTTGACTTAAGAAAAAGTAATGTAACCAGGTGAGGTCAGCATTATTGGCTCATTTGCCTTATGAGAATTCAACTAGCGCATAATCTAAGAGTACACTGTTAGTTTGTCTATCACCGTTGCACATAGATTGTTTAAGAATTTTTCATTATTTATTTTACTTTGGACTCACTGTATTCTTTTTAATAAGATTGCACACAAATATTTACAGATTGTCGCTCCACCTTTAGTTGAAAATTTAATGAACAAAATGCATTAGAAAGTCTGCTCCTCTATAAGATAAATATGTTTTCCAACATGAAATTCATTAACCATTGGCGCTATAACTTGAATAGGATATCATTGACGCTGTTTAAAATTCCGGAAAACATTCATCCCACATAAAAAAAGAACGGGAAGCCTAAGAATAAAAATCCAAGGAAAACTTCAATCCAACTTTGGCCATTTCATTCTGAAGGAAGCAGAAGATGACGATATGAAATTCTTTCCACCAGAGCTATTGGTATCCGTTAATTCCGGTTCTACCTTATTTGGAAGTTCTCGGAAAATGATTAAGGTCTTTTGGTGAGATACAAACCGCAAGGTTTATCTGTTTGTATGCCTCTTCTGGTAAACATACAGCTTTTTTCTTTTCAGTAGTTTTCTGATGATGGGTAGGCGGTAGGCCTGTTTGTCAGTTCAGCTGAAGAGAACTCTGATGTTTCAAAACATTTTTATTAAAAGGCCAAATGCTTGTCACGCTGAAACCTGACACTATATTAAATGGGATGAAAGCCAATGGAAAAGCTTTTCCGAGTATTCCTGCGATGTCATATATTCACACTGGTTTACCCGGATTGGCTAACATCCATTTTTTGACGCCCTATTGTAATAATTTTTAAAAGCGCCAATAGTCGAAAGGCTACAGCTTGTGCTTTTGTTGGGTGGAAATGTGAGGAAGATTGTTCTATTTCGTCGAGCCATATTAATTGCTTTGAGAGACAGGTGAGACTCGTGTTGCCCATGACAAGTAGAACCTTATTGTCTGATAAAGATTTAACCATGTGATCCTTAGCATCCACACAGCGGAAGATGGAGAGATAAAGGTCCCTGCGGCACTCGTAAATGCAATCATCATCACATTTATGCATTTTTTGCCAGAAACAGCAGCTGTTACTTGTTTACAAGTTAAAGCCAAGGGTTGTTTATGAACGGTTAAGCACCTAATTTTATCCAGGTTCCATACCTATAAGGAAACCAAGTCTGTCTTTAGTTAATTTGTCAAATAAGCATTTAACATTCGCCTAATTAAAACAAGTCATTCGCTCTAAACGAGTAGCATCCAGGAGTCTTAATAGTAAAACTGCTTTGTGTTTGTTTCGGAATAGCGGTACCACATCTTGCTTGTTTGTTTGTCAGAATCCCATTATGCTGGGTATTTCAATATGTTTGAAGAAGCATATTCATATGCCAGTTTTTGCATATATTTGTCTATGAGTCCGAAGCACCATTTCGGTGTACACAAAACGTAATTTTTTTGCTATTTTTCTTATATTTGAGAAAATACTTTCCGGGTTGCATTACTTCCTTTGTATGTCTCATCAAACCTGCGTAAAGTTTTACGTTTCAAACCATATTTCTCAGTTTTGGTTCTAATACTCATGCTTGAAAATTTTCAGCTGCGTTTTTCAAAGAATCCAGATCAGACTTGAGTCTTTTTTTGCTCGTGGCACTGCGGGGCATCTAAAATACATAAACACGACTAATAACATAAGAAAGAATCGTAGTTTCAAGAAAAGAAACACATACGTTGCTCCTTGGGTCACGGCCCATGGTACAACACCACGATATTTTCTTTTAAATCAACAAAAGAAGCAATAAATACTTTAAATGATCAAACGTTATTGTCGCGGTTTTTAAACTTGTAGCTTTAGAGAAAATGCTATCGATCCTAGACACAACGTGGCTCAAGGTACAACTGTTTCTTCTATGTACTAAGAAATGAATATAAATATAATTTTACATTAATTAACTATACTGGAACTGCCATTAGCCGTATACAAAAATTATACATGGAAAAAAATTTTAAATTTGAAGAATAACTAAAAACCAATACGGCAAACTCAACTAAAATATTTTCATTCTTCTGTCACTTCCGGATGTACCAGAATTTGGCATCAACTTTGTTATTTTAAATGAAACACCCGATATATTAATTGCATTATTGGATTATACGTCAAATTTTACCGTCACTTTGTATAACATTTCATGTAGCTAGGTGTTATAGATTTTGATAAAAAAGTTCGCAGAAATATCTGTAATGGTTTGTATCAAACGAAGATTCATAGATTTAATCCATAGATTAAAAAATGTAATACCAAGTATTTTATATTTGCTGTTACATTTTGACTTCTTCAAAAAGCAATAACTTTTTTGAGTTAAATGGAAAACCCTGTATTTTTTTAGTCTGTCGGGCGCAAGTTGAAATTATCTTTCAAATCTATAAGCATTGTTAGGATTACGGTTACTACTTTTAAAAATATTTGCAATTTTGTAACTGGGGCATACCAAATCTGTAATCGAATTGCCCATGATTAGTATTATTTGAAAAACATGAAACTGTGTGAACTGTGACAAAACCTAATAAATTTTCAAATTATTGTTGAGGGTCGTGATCAGTCCAAACAAAATAAACTACCTTGGGACTAAACGATTGAATATTTTATCATCAACCGCAATTTCTTTTTTAATCGCAAATTAATTTTATTGTAGTTTTTATGGATAGAATTTGTGTCGACATAATTTTGGATTAAAAACAAACGTTTAAAATAAGATTTTGTCTCGAACAATTGGTTCTAAAAGACAGTAGAACGCCTATTATCCGAACGCCGATTAACCGAATCGCCAATTATCCGAATCGGTCCTAAGCGTAATATTAAAATCAAGTAAATTTTCAACGGTACACCTCAAAAAATGTTATGCGTCACTCGGCTTCCGTGAATTCTTGCGTCATGCGATCATGCTCGAACGTGAACAAAAACAAAACGTTTGCACTGTACTGTCAGTGAGCTCCTCCCTCTCTCATTGTGCGGATCGCTGTTTTAAACGGTTATATGATAAGCGAATAACCAAAATGAGTGCAAAGCAAAAACGTGTCGTCCTATCATTAAAGGACAAAGTGAAAATAATCAATCAGTTAAAAAAAGGTGTGGCAGGAAAGGTACTGGCAGATAGATTTAGTGTCGGGGCGGCTACAATAACTGATATTATAAATAACAGTGAAAAAATTTCAAGTTTTGTGACTGCGTTGGAAACTGATGATGGATGTTCGTCGCAAAAAGTAATGAAAAAGGCAAGGGATGAACAGCTTAAGAACGCTGTCTTTACGTGGTTTCTGCAGCAACGATCTATTGGACAACCGATTTTATGTAAAAAGGCGCGAATGTTCAGTGAAAAAATGGGTGGAGCTGGTTTTAAGGCAAGCACTGGATGGACCCGCAATTTCAAGAATTGACACGGCATTCGAGACCTAGATATTGCTGCTGAAAAACTTTCTGGTGATAGTGAAGCTGCTAATACATTTGTAGACACTTTTAAAAAAGAAACTGAAAACTACGACCCTGATCTTGTTTACAATGCTGATGAGACAGGTTTGAATTGGAAAGCTTTGCCGAGAAAAACCCTAGCATCTAAAAGAGTGCTCCTAGCCACAAAGTCAGTAAAGATCGCGTCACCATAATGGTCTGCCCTAACTCTACTGGTACCAATCGCCTTCCTCTATTATTGATTGGCAAAGCAAAGAAGCCGAGGGCTTTTAAGAACGTATCCAAGTTACCAGTGACCTACACTAACGTGCATGGATGGAGAGCAATATTTTTTTGGATTGATATAATAAAACCTTTATTCCTAAAACGAAAAAGTTTAAAAAGAAAACAGGAAAAAAGGGAAAAGTTTTGCTCATTATTGACAATGCACCATCGCATCCATCACTTGAGCTTCTCGTGAGAGAAAAAGGGAAATTTAAGCGTCTCTTTTTACCACCTAACGTTACAAGTCAGCTGCAGCCCATGGGTGTTATTGAGTGTACAAAATGACTTTACAGACAACAGCTGCTTCATAAATTGCTTCTAGCTAAAGAGAACGACGAAGAACGGGTTTTGGATTTGTACAAAAAAATCAACTTGAAAGACTGTTGCTACATGATTGCAGATTCCTGGAACATGGTTAAAAGTGTTTCACTAAAACAAGTTTGGAATAAAATAAACGAAACATCAATAAAATAGCAACTCGAGTTAGAAAAGCAAGCGAAGGAACGAGAACCAACAGCTTAAGTTAATGAAGACGAACAGGAATTACAGTCAGTGGAAGAGTTTGTAAACATGGTTAATGAAATTGCGGGATGTTCGGATTGTGATGTTACTGATATGGAAGAGTGGTAGCACTGTGATAAGAACTATCAAGGGTTCCAGATACAGACAGACGATCAAATCGCAGCGAGTGGCATGGACGAACAGGACAATGAAGAGGACGACAATAAGACCGAAGGGGAAGAGACACAAGACCATAGTGTACCATCTCACAGTGAGGCGTTTATTTGCTTTGATAAAGCCCTCATGTGGATGGAGCGGCAACCCGAATGCGAAGGTGTACAACTTCTTGCCGTCCGGCGCCTGCGTGACCTTGCCGCACGGAAACAAGCTCCAACGTCGAGGCAACTTACTCTTATCGAGATGTTCAAGTGAGAGTTATTGTAGAACTGTGTTAAACACATACGTACATATTTTAATAAAGGTTATTCTATGCGTGACAGTTCGTTTTTCTTTATTACCAGTCTAGGTCCGATTATCCGAATTTTTGATTATCCGAATCGACTCAGTCCCAATTACTTCGGATAATCGGCGTTCTACTGTACATCGATATTTAAGTCAACAAAGGGTTTTATCATCAAAAAATCCAAAAGTTTTAAACCTTTGTAAACATGTTCTTAGGCACCTATTGATGAATATACGTAAAGTTCTGATGATCGTGAGGTAAATTTTAGTCCTAATAGACACGATCAAATCATTGAAGCCGACTTTATTTTAATATTCGATGAACAAAAGTTTATCTTATGAATTCACAAAGTCTGTCTGTCTGGATGTCCGTAGCTTTTTTCCTGTTGACATTTTTGAAAATTTTCTTTCGGATTCCTATAGAACATCAAAATCTAAGACATTTTTGCTTCGATCATTTTTTGTCTATCTCATCGGCAAACTGGTCAAATCGGCTCCCGAAAAAAATTTTAAAAAAATTTTACAAGTTTTTTCAAATTAATCATTAAAATAAATTTTTAAGCTAAATAAGCAGTTCTTTTGTTCATCCCGGCAATGCAAGCTTGCGCATTCCCAACTGGTTTTTTACTGGATTTAAATGTTGCGCAAAAATAATGGCAGTTGCCAAAGCGCATGAGTGGAGTAGTCATTCTGTGTTCACGTGATCATTTTAGTAATATCATGAAAAACCTCATTTTCTCCCCGTGTCAAATTTGAGTTTTATGCAAGAACTTAAATTAACATCCAATGAATTTTGTGAACATGACTCCGTTAAATTTTTCTAAGCTTTTCATAAACGAATGCCCATTGAACAAACTTTAGTTGTTGTTCAGGCAGTTTTATACTGTATTTGAGAGTTGTCGTATCTCACTTGGAATCCTTTTAAACCGTTAATTCTATTGTTTAAAACTAATTTCCAACCAGTTTCTGTTTTTTCTTTGTAATTGTCAAATTTACTAAAACCACTAATTTAAAAGCGTTTACTGTGCTAGAACTGTTCAAACATTCGTTCCAATTTAATTTACCTAAAATAAATTCATGAAATCTCCTGTGAAAGGATGTTTCTTATTCATTAGTACTTAACTCAGATATAAATTAAACGACATTCAATAGTTCAGGGAATTTGTAATCTTGTTTTCAAGGAACAGTAATTTTTGATAAATACAGATATGTCAGAAGACATTTTTTCTGTTAAATACATTTTTTACTTCGACATCAAACAATTTTACCATAAATATGTTATTTATTGTAACTATTAAACTCTTCTTAATTCCTTTTTCTTTTCTATAACATTTTTATTATTTTTATGTATTTCTTGTAAAAAATCTTATCTTTATATAGCTATAGAAAAATATGAAAATCTTCGCTATCTTTCACTGCAGTTTTTCGATAAAAATGGTATTAGCTTGAAAATAAATTTTTCGTTGTTACGATGGTTAAAAATGATAAATATTTGAAATTTTGTTTTTCTGCATCGTAATTTTATGTGTAGGTAATTCTTTCAGCGAAGCAATGACGCTACACCCAAAAGGTCAATCTTAATGGAACAGATAACGTCGTTTGTGCTTATTGGTATCTTTCGTAAATGATAGCAGCAAACTAATTGATTAATACGCTTAATTTATTTAACGATAGTGATCCAGTAACTTTACTAAGTTTCCTAAATAGTAATCCCAAAATTAAGGTATTATACGTCAAATAACTGATAAGTCTTATTTACAGGTTTTTTTTGTTACAAATTATATTTCCAAAAAAAGAATTACATTTTTTGTATCTGTCTTTACTTAAATAATTTTTGTAATTAATTTGAATTTTATAATATTGCGTTATTTATTTAAAATATTTAAACAATAAATATACACTATATACTTATACATACATAACGCTTACATCACAATACAATATTGAAAATGTACCATACGAATAAATAAATAAATAACTCAATAAATATAAAATAATCTATAAAATACCAATTACCATTAAAATAAACGTTGCATACTTTCATATTTATAAAATTGTTTAGATTTCTTATGGTATTTAATTGAAATGAATAAATGAATGCCCCAGTGACGAATTTTTTGTCGCATTCTTTATAATCTACAATTCCTCCTGTTTCGTTTAATTCTCTCATATTTTTTTTTCGCTTTTTGTTATAATCTTAATTCATTTTGCATTTATGGCGGTTTTGGACTTTTTATTACAGAAAATGATTTACCATTCTTTGTGTTATCGTTTTTTCCATTGAAGGTGTCTTTCCTTCTAGAGGTTTTTCTTTTTCCAATTTTCGTCACATGGACGTAATAACAGTTATCTTTGTCAACTAAACATTTTAATTACAAACGTTTTAAACATTAAACAATTGCGTATCAAAATCAAAATGCTACTGTTACGTTTACTGACTACATATTCACGTTTTTGATAAACTTTGATTTGATGCAAATAATTTCTTGAAATGTGTTACATACCTCCTCAGCATGTTTCTAGTTTAACATAGCAACGTACTTCTACTGTATGAATATTATAAAATTGTAATTCAATTATTTTAACTGACGTAACATAAAACGAGAAAAGTTGTTTGCTAGACGTCTATTAAGCTAGCAGAACCAACTGCGCAGAATCAATTTAAACATATTGCACTATTTAGTATCTATTTTGTACTAATTTGTATCACCAATCAAAATTTTGTACCGAGTGCAGTTAGAAAAAACGTGGCGCTCCTATCTTAATATTAAGCTAATCTGAATCTGTTATTAAATCTGTTATTAAATATTTGAAAGAAATGCAAATGTACCGGTATAAATTGATTCTGCTTGTGGAAACATCTACTTTACTCTTGTAGCTATAGTATGCGGGGGTATGAAGGGCATGAAGTTCAAAATCTGTGAATATCTAAAGAACCTAAATTAATATGCAAATGTAGAGATATAGATTGCTTCTACTGGTAAAAATGGGTGCTTTACTTCTGATTATAACATATTCAATTAGAAGTTGTGTCAAAGAGTTTTGTTGAACATATACATTTTTTTTATGGTACAAATTAGTACAAATTCAGTTTCTACCTTTTCTTACATTTTTTTTCTATTTTTAACGTGGTTATGCTAGCTTAATATTAAGCTAGCAACGCCACGTTTTTTTCTATAACGACACGTGGTACAAAATTTTGATTGGTGGTACAAATTAGTACAAAATAAGTACATACTAAATAATGCAATAAGTTTTAATTGATACTGCCCAGTTGGTGCTGCTAGCTTAATAAACGTGTTTGCTAGAGATTATATTTATTCATATATTATATCCTTGCATTTATTTTTTTTATATGTTGGTCATTGTAAGTCGGATTTTATAACCCTGCCAACAACTTAGCCCAAAGTGCCGTCCGGGGTTGGCAATTTTTATTAAAGTGTAAACATTCAGCAAAAACATTGAACATTTGTTATCAGGGTTATAAAAACTGACTTACAATGACAAACATATAAAAAATCTGAGGGCACAATCCTATAATTGCGATTGTTTAATGTTTTTGCACAATTTTTACACTTATTAAAAAATTGCCATCGCCGGACGGTACTTTGAGGTAATTTGTTTCTAAGGTTATAATAACTGGCTTAGAATGATCGACACATAAAAAATCTGAGAGGGTACAATCCGATAATTGCAAATGTTTGCTCAATTTTTACACTTACAATAAAAATTGCTTTTCCCTTACGGCATTTTTGGGTAATTTGTTGCCAGGGTGATAAAAACTGGTTTACAATAACCAACATATAAAAAATCTGAGGCAGTACAATCCCATAACTGCGAATGTTCATTATTTTGCTGAATTTTTATATTTAGAATAAAAATTGACCCCAGACGGCACTTTAAAGTAATTTGTTGGCAGGGTTATAAAATCTAACTTACAATGACCAACATAACAACAGAAAAACACCAAAAAACTGCACCAAAAACTTTATTCGGATACGTGTTTCAATAGCTAAGCTATCATCATCAGCGATACCAATACTAAAATTAAAAACAACGGGAAGCTTAAATATTATCTGCTTCTCCATCTGCTTAGATAAGCTTAAATAATTCGAATTCTAATGGACCTTACATCAAATCAAGCAAATTCTGTTTTAATTCTAAACTTTAATCAATTCATTTTTATTATCTACCCTCTTATTAATTCAAGTCGCCTACTATGGCCATTTTCGGCAACACTGGACCTATCTGTGCGATGATATTTGACATGAGCTAGGTGCTCTTTAAAACGAGTTTTAATAGGTCTCTTGGTTTGCCCTATATATACTTGGTTACAGTCTTTACAATTAATTTTATATATTCCCGATATATCACACATTTCTATTGGGTCTTTCGGATTGCCTAGAAGATTTTGCAAGTTGTTACTACTAGAGGTTACTGTTTTATAATCAAATTTTGAAAATATTTTTTGAAGACCTTTTGTGTATGTGTATCGCTGATGATGATAGCTTAGCTATTGAAACACGTGTCTGAGTAAAGTTTTTGGTGCAGTTTTTTGGTGTTTCTCTGTTGTTAAATGCACGCTGCAGTTAGTGTTCCTTTCCTTTGAATCACCAACATATAAAAAATCTGCGGGAGTACATTATCTTGAGATAAGTTACTTAAGCTATGATAACATACGTGTATCATTCATTAAAGCGTCTTTTGGAGCGTTCGACATTAATAGTTCCAAGTTAAGAAACGGTTTAGTACTGGTAATTAAATTGTTCGGTTACACACGCTAAAATTAAAATAGCTGTAAAGCAAATGCACTGGCAGCAAATTAGGTCTGCGGCAAAGTGTTAAAGAAAAGCCCCTTCCGGTGTTACGACGAGACAACCAAACGTCGCCGTATAATACAATACTACAATGGAATTGTAGAGGATATGTTCATAGTTAGGCGAGGTAGTGGAGTCAACAAACGGGTTAGCGGAGGGGTTCCTATCCTCCTCAAAAATGGCGTTAGATTTTGTGAGATACCACTTATAGTACTTTACAAGTGGTCGCTGTTGAAGTGATTCTACCGATTAAGGTAACATATGTAGTATCTACTTACCAAACCGAAATGTGCATACCAGAGATATTCAACAGGTTGTTGAGCAACTGCTGCCTCGTTTCTTTTTCTTGATCATTTTAACACCCACAACAAGTTCTGGGGTTCTTCAAGAACCGATGACAAAGTGCGAATTTTAGAAGAGTGGATGGAGAGGGGCGATGTACTGTTGCTCAGTAACGGCTCGTTTACATATTTTAATGAGAAGTCTAACAATTTCTCTGCTATTGATCTTATCTTTGAAATGGTGGGTCGTTGATAACCTATACAACAGCTACCACTTTCTGATTATCGTAAAGACTGATAAAACTAACGCCATAAGAAAAACCAGTCAAAGATGGAAAACCAAGAAGGCAGACTGGAACAGATTTTAGGAACAATTCTTTGTCCTAGAATCTGTAAGTATTAAAAATATAACCCAGACAATCATAAAAGCTGCAGTTGAAAGCATGCCAAAAATTGCAGAAGACCCTTTAAACGAAGTGGTGTCTGCAGGTTGAGCGGACAATTTCTTCGAAGAAAAAAGCTTTCAACTGCTTTAGAAGACATCTTACTCTTGCCAATTTAATTACCTTTAAAAACGCTAGGGCACAATCTAGAACAGTCGTCCTAAAATGCAAAATGGATAACTGAAACTCATACACGTTCTCAATTACTTCAAATACCAACTTAAACAATGTATAGAAAAAGATCAAGGCTGTGATTGGTAAAAATGAAAAAAATATACCTACCTGTATGGAGGCAAGTAATCAACGACGTTTGGAAGACACCGAAGAAATTGCAGAAGCTTTAGTCACGCACTTTCAAAACGCCAGTTTATCGGCAAACTACCATCTAACATACCTTGGAAAGTGAAACGGAGCTAGATGGTTATGCTAACGAACTACAGGATTACAACTTACCTTCATCGATTCAAGAACTCAGTGCGGCTTTAAACAACTTAAAGGTATATTCTCCGGATCCAGACACTATCTCGAATGAAATTTTAAAACATTTATCGTCTTAAATGAAGGAAAAGCTGTTAGAACTTTATAAAAAGCTCTGGAATGAGGGTACTTATTTCATGCAATGGAAAGAAGTCATTGTAGTACCTCTACTCAAGGAATCTGAGGATAGCACTTTTCCTGCTAGTTATCGGCTTATTAGCCGCATGGGTAAATTGCAATGGTTCCTGGAAAAGAACAATTTATTAGGCAGGTTTTCGTAAAAGTAGATCAACTCTAGATCACCTCGTATTATTGGAAAACCATATTCAGGGTGCATTTAAAAATCGGGAACACTTAGTCGCGGTGTTCTTTGATATAAAGGGAGCGTATGATATGACGTAGATATATCGAATATTGCAAAAAACTTCACAGAAACGAAATCAGGGGTAACATGCTGAATCTCGTTAGATAGTTTCTTACGCACCGCCGATATCGTGTAAGAATTCTCGTCTACTGAAAAATGATGTACCCCAAGGATCTATCCTGAACTGTACTCTGTTTGCTATCACTGTTAACAAGTTGGCTACAGATGGAGACCCGGGTGTTCATAAATTAAGTTTTTCAAATCATACAAAATTAACATGTTTCTGTCAAATTATTATTTTTGAATGTTTTGATAGTAATAAATGATCTCGAAGTTTTATCATTTTTTCATATTAAATATTTTTTTAACCACCGTATTCGCTTTTGAGCAAAAATAAATTTAGGTGAGACTTAGCACTGTTGATGAGGTTTCTTCGATAATTTTCTAATATAGTGACAGGAACCGTCGAAAAAGAACTTAAAAAATCGTTTTTCTAAACCGTCCAAAATCGGATAACAAATTTTCGGTGTTTTAGGAAGTATTTGAGGTTCTCTATCTATATGCTTCGGATTGACCGTACAACCTGAGACACCCTGTATTTAAGAACCCGTACTGATTTAACAAATTACTTAGCGGTGCCCTTTTTCATATGCTCTTACACGTTTATGTCACCCTACTTTTACGATACTTTCTAATTTTTAAAGTCAATAATAAGTTACGTAATGTTTTAGTATAAACTAAGAAATGCCAGCAGTTAACTGTAACGGCAATTAAATGTTTAATTGAAATATCGTTATCAAAAGCGTGTTCTTTGTACACGAGTTGTAATATTTTAGGAAACAATTAATTTAATATTTCTTTTCTGTAACGTATTACAGTAGTCACCACGCACTTTCTATACGTCCTTAGACGTTTATTTTGTTTTTCATTACGCTCAATACCTTCTATACGCTCTTACACGTTTATTAGCATTGGGGCAATGTGGAGTTCAACGCAAAACGCTTTTTTTACTATTATAAATGGTTCTAGTCAGCCACAATTGCCTGAAAAACAAGTGGTGGTTATTTGGTGCCCCTTTCAACGAACAGTCTGAATAAACCAATATGTGTAATTTTATCGAAGTGACAGAGGATCTTGAATTAATGACCATGATTATGTATTTTACGCAACATCCATTAACTAGCATGTTCATTAATTAAATAGTCTCACATTATCTTAATGGCCATTTTTATTGTGATGGAATAAACTACTGACCTAATATAAACAAAGATTTTATTTTATTTATTCTTAGTGGAAATAAAATTAAATATCGCTTTAAATAACAAAATAATAGTAAAAAAAGTTAAATACTGGATAATGCTTTTATTGTACCGAAATTTTCAAGTGATTCCTGTCAATGCTCAAGAATAAGAGATAATAAGTAGGTGAAATATTCCTAAAGTAATGTCTCAAAGGTTTTGTAAACCCCATTAGTAGTAGATTGGATATTCTTTACTCTGGTCACGTAATTGTATCTCACATTTTCAGAGTGGTTTTCAACATATTTAGTTACAATTTTTTTGAACATTTATTTACACGTTTGAAACTCATATATGGCCTAAATTTGAACAAAAAAAATTTAAAAGCAGTAAAGAAAGTGTTTGCATAATCTATCTTTTAACTTTTTGGACATTTATTAATAACATTCGTTGTTCGAAGTCTGAAGTAGAAGTTCATCCACAGACTACTTAAGTTAGATTTACTTGGGCGTGTGCCATTTATCAAAGTCGCGCAAATAACGAAATTCATTTAAGCGAACAATAAGTGTAACTAAATTTTACGGGAGCAATAAATTTAGTCAAATTTAAGATGGTAATTTAAAGCATCGCCATATACAACAGTGTTGCGAATCGAAAAATTCTAAAACACTAATATACACATTTACACGATTAAATGGAAAAGTAAAAAAATAAATATAACACATTCAGTATCACGTCGTTTCTAAAAAAACAAGTGTAAATTCACATTACTACTGGTATACGTTTTAGAAACAACACCTTTGAATAAACGTTACAGAAAATCAAATTTGCAATAATTGTTAATTCATTATTTTTCAAAAGTGAAGAAAGGAATGTTATAATTTTATTAATTTTAAGTTCTTTTAATAAAATCTTATATGTGAAGTTTTAATTTTTATAGTAGGTCAACAATTTTCGCAAACAAAATTTGTGTTATACAGTGACCGGTAAAGAATTTGCATCAATTGGGAAAAATTTTTGTAATTGAGATATGCTAAAATTTCTTTTAGCGAATGATTTTAGAGTATCGAATGACAAAAAAAGCACTTTGACAAATGTCATGTGGCCACTGTCATGGCGGCAAATTTAAAAAGTTAGATGACAAGATATTAAAAATGCCTAAGTTAAAAGTTGTTTAGAATTAGATTATACGTCTACGTGCAAATTTTTAAAAGAAAATAACAATTTTTCAAAAATATCAGTTTTCCGGCATTTTTTCTGGAAATTTTTTGTATGTTTTTGTATGAGCTTATTATCCAGGCAATATTGTAAAAATTGTTTAAATTAGGTTTAGAATGGAAGAATTGATCATTTTAAGATTATTTTAAAATAATTCGAAATTTGTAATTTCAACCTTTTGTTTTCTGTAGGCCATTGCAACAAAGTCCGTCCTAAAAAAACAATATTTTTTGTTCTTTACCGTCCATTGGTACACTAATAAATAAAAATTACTCGATTTTGAAGTTTATTTGTTGATTTTATTGTGTTTTATGCAAATCAAACGCAAAAAATTATGCTTTCTCAATATATCCGGAAAAAATGCCGGAAAACTGATATTTTTGAAAAGACGTTATTTTTTTTTTTTTAAATTTGCACATAGACGTATAATCTCATTCTGAACAACTTTTCTTTTAGGCATTTTTTAATATCTTGTCATCTAACCTTACTTTTTACATATTAAAGGAATATTTTTTAAATTCGGTCACATGACATTTGTCAAAATTACTGCGATGACGTGTGTCACAGGTTAAAAATATTAATTTTATAAGATTTTTATGCACAATATTACACACTTATATGCAGTCAAAATTTAAATTACGTTGGGCATGATTATTGGTTGCATTGGTGCTATATAATATAATATTAAGATGCATTTACTAATAAGAGTTATAATTTAAATAATATTTTAATACAATAAATTTAAGAAAGATAATTACACCCCCAATTCTAATGACAGCAAGAGAAGTAATGACTAAATTAAGATTTTGGCGGTTACTACTGATACTGTGGGTTTATTTGATAATTTGAAATTTAAAACAAATGCGGCATCAGAATTTACAATTAAATAAAATTCTAAGGAATTATTGGACTGCGGTAAGTCAACGCCCATAATATACGTAATTAGATTATATCAAATCACTAGATGTGGGTAATCTTATGGTTGTGCCTGAGTTACTGATGATACTGTACGTTGAATTGGTATACTTGAAGGCATTCGGAAATTGCATATTTAGAAGTATCGGCAATGAAAACTTTAAAATAAACCAAATTTGAAGGGTCCAGTTGATACATAATTAGATTGTATTGAAACAACTAAGTGTAGGTATTCTTATTGTGTGTTCAATTGGTATACTTAAACGCATTCGAGAATTTTACATTTAATAGTATCGGCGATGACAACTTCAAAATAAACAGAATTCGTAGGGTTCACTTGAATTTACTGCGGTAAGTCAACGCCCAAAAAATACGTAATTAGATTGTATTGAAATCACTACGTGTGGGTAATCTTATGGTTGTGCCTGAGTTACTGATGATACTGTGTGTTGAATTGGTATACTTGAGGGCATTCGGAAATTGTATATTTAAATGTATCGGTAATAAAAACTTTAAAATTACCCAAATTCGAAGGGTCCAGTTGATACATAATTAGATTGTATTGAAACAACTAGGTGTAGGTATTCTTATTGTGTGTTGAAATGGTATACTTGAAGGCATTAGAGAATTTTACATTTAATAGTATCGGCAATGACAACCCCAAATAAACAGAATTCGTAGGGTCCATTTGAATTTACTGCAGTAAGTCAACGCCCAGAAAATACATAATTAGATTGTATTCAAATCACTAGGGGTGGGTAATCTTATGATTGTGCCTGAGTTACTGATGATACTGTGTGTTGAATTGGAATACTTTCGGAAATTGTATATTTAAAAGTATCGGCAATGAAAACTATAAAATAATCCAAATTCAAAGGATCCAGTTGATACGTAATTAGATTGTATTGAAATCACTAGATGTAGGTATTCTTATTGTGTGTTGAATTGGTATACTTGATGGCATTTGAGAATTTTACATTTAATAGTATCGGCGTGACAATCTCAAAATAAACAGAATTCGTAGGGTCCACTTGAATTTACTGCGGTAAGTCAACGCCCAGAAAATACATGTTTAGATTGTATTCAAACCACTAGGGGTGAGTAATCTTATGGTTGTGCCAGACTTACTGATGATACTGTATGTTGAATCGATATACTTAAAGGAATTCATGGATTGTATATTTAAAAGTATCGGCAATGAAAACTTCAAAATAAACAGAATTCGTAGGGTCCACTTGAATTTACTACGGTAACTCAACGCCCAGAAAATACGTAATTAGATTGTATTGAAATCATTAGGTGTATGTAATCTTATGGTTGTGCCTGAGTTACTGATGATACTGTGTGTTGAATTGGTATACTCGTGAGTATTCAGAGAACGTATATTTAAAATTGTAAGAATCAAATCTTTGTAGGGACGGCACTAAATGTATCTGTCCTTATTTTGTTTTCTATTAATTGTTTTTTACAGCATGATGTATACGATGCACAAATTGAATAAAAAAAAACAAAAAGTGATTAAACGAAATTTAATTATGGATTTAAACAAACATTTAATTCATTAAGACAAAAAGAAAATAAAAAGAGAGAAATTCAATGGATAATAAAATATGATATCATGATGTACGAATAGCTTTGACAGATTGTAATGAATCTAAATGCCTAAAATCATATAAAAGGAAAGGTAAAAAATAAACAAAAAAATAATTTATTTTATAATTATCTGTTGTTTTTTGTAGATAAAAATATGAGTAAACATCAAAGAAACCGGCGTGTTAGTTTTATACTACTGATCACATTTTTCGCACAAATCTAAAAGAAAATTCAAAAACATTAAGAGCTGAAAACGTATGTTTGTATTTTATCAGATCTTTAAGAGAAATTGTTTATCCTTTAATATAAGTGTAATGGTGAGAAGTTTAATGTATTCTAACTTATAGTGTTTTGTCGAATATTTTACAAATAAAAACACTAGTTTTTAGCTATAATTTTAATTAGATTTCTAACAAAATATCTGAGTTTAAGTTAAGTTTCAAATAATTATAAAAAGTAAAATTATCAACCTTTAATGACCAAGTACAATATTAAATATTTTAAACTTATAGTTGTTACCCCAGATACTGGGCCTTCTGCTTAGGAGTTGCGGGTGGGGATTAACAATTAAAACCTATTTTTGTGGTGCCGACGTTTCGACCAAAGATGTCTGGTCTTTTTCAAGGCTTCTGCTATAAGGTGATTTAAATGTACCGCATCACAATTAGAGAGAGTAACAATTAATTTAGACATAAAATAATATATAATGTAAATTATTAATATAACCGTAGTCATTAAATTATTAGAACTAGAAACATGTACTTATTAGAAGAACGTAAAAATGGAAATTTTAAACTTGTTTTATAAATTGTAGAAAATTGGGTAAACCAATCTAACCCTGATATACTCTAGTAATGTTAAATTGATAGCAACAGAAAGTTCTACTAACGGTTAGTACAATAAATACAAATATGGCCTAAACAGTTTATTACTTAGTATTACCTGTAATTTACGGAAATATTGTTATTTAGAATTACTTTGAACGAGGTCTTAAAGGATGTTTATTTGTTCTTGTGTAGGCCAAAAATCAACCTCCTAGCATTACAATTGGTGGTGTAATAAATTAAAATGTTAGGTTATCTACTTATTTGTCAAAAATAAATCGAAAAAATTAATAATTAAAAAACTATTTACTTTAGGTATAAGACATAATACACCAATTTAATTAAAAAATGTACAAGGAATTTAAAGATTTAAAAATATACGGGTGTTCTATTGAAAATAACAAAGTTTTGTCTGGTATCGCACTTATGAAGTACCCCGTATATACTAAACTAATTTTAGGTTATGCACTTCGAAACGTTAAACAACTTTGCATTTAACTTTAGCCAAAAAATGTACCTTTCCAACAAAAAAAAATTGCGATCGAACGCATACTTTCGGAGATATGATTTTTTGAAAATCGGTGATGCTTTTTCGCTTCTCTTTGGGAGGATAACAAATAACTGCTAAGAATTCTTTTATTTGACGTAGCGAAGCGCGCCGGGACAGCTAGTTGAGGACTACTTTGCATAAAAATATTGTGCCATTAAAACAAAATAGTAACGTTTATGTCATATGTCACTTTGGAATAAAATTGCAACGAAAAAAATTACGTTGCCTATTAATATTATTGCTGAATACAATGATTAGACGAGTTCTATTAGATTCTAGTGATGTAAGTGATGATGAACGACTAAACAAACAGAAAATATGTAAAGTTAGAATAAATTTTAATATGAGTTCTCTTTGAAGAATTATTTCGTGCGAGTCTACAACAATTTGAATTTTTATTAGAGAGAATTGGGCAATACATTCAATATCAATAACAAAAATAAAGCATTAACAGTTCAATAGCAATTACATTGGCTTGGCAATGGTTCGCAATATCATGGTGTAGCTTCTTCTCATGTGGTTAAGAAAGCTACTGTATGTATAAAGATCCACAAAATTGTCGATGTAACAATCGATACAATGCTGGAAACAATGAATTGGCAATAATTGCAATCTGTGGGCCAAATAATGTTTTTTATGCTGTTAACTCCAACTGGCCGGACTGTGTTTACAACTCCAGAGTTTTCAAAAATTCTGCAGTATTTTGAAGATTTGAAGAAGGATGGTAAATGGAAAATTTCCAAACTTAAATCATGTAAGGGTTCAACTAGAGAAAGTAGCAAAGTTTGTACTAGCATATTGTATCTTGCATAATGTGGTCACAATTATAGGCAGAGAAGATGAACATGTGTGGAAAAATTTTTGGAAAAAACCACGATATGGATCACCTCCATGAGCAGCAAAAGATTGAATCAGTTGTCAATTTTTCACTTAATCAAATTTAATTTAACACAAAGTGACTACAATATTTTCCGGGATTGTAACATTATTAGTAAATTTTATGTATACTTAGATTGTTTTACATTTAGATCTCGTTTTCTAACACTAGTATTTTGTCCTTCAAAAGTTGCAGGGAGGTTATTTCTGTTTAAATTATTGTTATTCTTTTCCAATAAGCCTAAATTTTGACTTTTCTAAAAATGTTCTATTAGTGTTCATTATATTCTCTCACCTAATATAACACGTGGTATGATTAATCACCGGTGATAATCATAACTTATTTTTTCCCCGAGAATGCACTTGTTCATTCTTATTCTTTTACCTTTTTAGAGGTTGAGAGTTATATAAACGCTCTCAATAGTATATTGCAATATAAAATCAAAAAATTCAAAAAAATAATGCCAAAACGAGTTTCGGCTCTTTCCGAATGTGGTATACTATTTTTTGTAATACCGATTTGCTTGACAATTTTTCTAAAATAAATTGAAAAACTCTAAAAAAAAGAACATGAATCTGAACTTACTTAGTAATCTTTGAAGAAACTAATTGTTTTTTTCACATTAGTCAATGATTTTTTCATTTGAGTCCGTCCTCCTACGGTTATCCTTAAGAAGAATACGGACGTACAGTGACAATTGCACAAGCAGCGACAGTGAAAAAGGAAAAGCATTTAAGAAGGGGTGCTCTAATACCAGCAAAATTCCGAGAACATAATGAGCGAGCGTATGAAAATTGATCAATTGTAGAAACGCAGATATCGGCGAGAAGAGTGTGCTACCTTACTTTCGTACAAAGAAATAACGTTCTGAAAGTCTTCTGAAAGTATTTGGTCAGAATGTTCTATGCTAAAAACCATGATCGACTTGAACAACAATGTTAATATTTCTTCATGCACGAAATTAATTGCTTTCTTGAAACAGAAAACGTTGAATATCGTCCAAAAAAATCTAAGAAGTTTAGCAGAAAAGATATGGTGAAATTCTTAAATAAAACTCTAGACGAAATTTTTTTACCAATGAACGTAAACAATAAATTTTTGTCAAAACTTCGAAGACAAATAGGGACCGATCTTTCACCATAATAGATAAAGCCAACAAGAAAATCCGTTTCGTCACACTGTTTCGGAAATATTTCAATCTAAAACCAAAAACTGCTTCATCGGTAGAAATTTTCTTGGAATGTTGTCAAGGAAAATCAAGTTTTAGGGATTGGAACGATCGGAAAAATACTACCAAAAATAGCACAATTTTTAACTCGCCAACGCAGAAAACATTACTGAACACGCATTTAGAAGATCCTCAACTATCTTCTTAGCTGACAAAGGAGCAGATATTATACTTGATATTAAAAGGCATGGTGAGTGGAAATCAACAGCGGTAGCTGAAGGCTTATAGAGAATAATTTACAAAAAAATTGCTAATGCCAACCAAATTTCAAATTTTACACAACGGTTAAGCAAGAAATAACTGACATACAGATTCCCTGTGTGACTCAAAGTCCATTTTTATTCATGAAACTGCTGTTGAAATTCAATAGGGTAGCAGTAAGTGTTACACAACCTCTTCCAATTAGTTTCAATTTTTCTGTTAACTGTAACTTTCATATTGCTATTAATACTGAATATAATTAAATTGTAGGTATTTTATTTTAGAATTTATGTTTTAGACCTGTTTAGACAGACAAAAAAGCATCTTTCGCGTTCACTAATAATAATAATAGACAAGTTTAAACGCCTTGTGCTTGTTGAAGTAAGTAGAAGTGCTTAGGATTGTTGTATTTAATATTCGGGTTGAAAAATAGTGTACCAGCTCCTAACTAGTGTAATTTATTGGTATTATGCTTGATTTACTCTAAATATAACTTTTATTATGTATTACTATTTATAGTTTTTCTTTACAGTGCGTAATTTAATTAAGTAAAAGATAATTTATAGTGCCGCAATAAATTACTAATTAATTGCGGAGGGCTTAGAAAACTTTTATAACTCCCAAGTATGGCTGTAATTTGTGGTCCACAAATAAATGTGGATGGAAAAGCATTAAAGTCTTAAAAATTATTACTGAAGAAAAAAGAGAGTACCGCTCGTTTAGATTTAATGAACGTGCGTATAAAGTAAAACGTTTCATTTATGTTCGAAATTAAATGATTTATTTTGGGTACATTTTTAAATCTTTGAGTAATATATTAAATTAGGACACTTACAAAAAACATTAATTTCTAAAACACGAATTTTCTTGGCATAATGTATTGGTGTCACGACAGTAATGTACCGGATAATAAATTTTACTGACGTTTTAAATATACTCAATTTTTATTCATATAAGAAGTTTTTCCATTTAGTGAAAATTTATTAACACTCACTCAATTTTCTTGTACAATTTATCTTCTTAAACAATATTAATTATTTTGTGTAATAATGAAATTACTTTTTTGTAAAAAAATTACAACACGATTATCAAGTCTATTTTTGTTTAATAGTAATATTTAAAAGCAAAATGAACAAGGCACTATTTTGTGGCAGATGGGTTTATAATTAGTTATCGTTGTGTTGAAATATTATTAAAAGTTAATTTAATTATAAACTTTTTTTAATAATTGTATTCTGATAAATTGATTTCAGGAAAAAAATTGAAATAGGAGGAGTCATACTTATTTTAATAAAATACATTACAATCTTAAAAATCGTATTATGGATGACAAGAAGAAAGCTTAGAAAATTTTTAAAAGTTATTAAATTGAATGAAATTAAATTTAACCCAACACATAGTCTAATTGAACTTATACTAATTCTTTTTTATAACTATTTAAAATGTAATCCAAACACCTACCAAACCGATATGTTCTCCTTACTAAATAGCAAACCTTTATAAGCCGTTTATAAATAAGTATTTGGGTAAAAGTGAAAAAATTTGAAATTACTAAAATAATTGGCCACAAATTTTAAGTGCAATCTAGATGCTCACACAATTTTTTAACATAAATCTCAACATAAATTTTATTAAAGTTATCTTGTGTAGAAAGAGTTAGATTTTGGACAACACGACATTAATACTTTCCGAATTTCTTAATGTTTAAATTATTTTCTCAAAAAGTAATTGCAATCAGCAAGTGTAAGCGTATTTGTAGCACCCATCCCTATTAAAACAATTCGCGACACTCAATGCCAAAAATAAGAAAGTTACCAGGGTTCAAAGTAAATTTTTTGAAATTAATTTGTTTGAATAACTTTTTTTTTTTATTAGTAACATTTAAAAACATGCTTTCGAATAATTTGCGTAGCAAAAGTAAAAGCCAATGGTAATTATATAAACAACTCTGGAAATCGGTTAAAGTAATGTGGAATATAATTAACACCTGCAATTTAGCTTCTGAAATTGCCAAGAGATCCAATTTAACTGCCAATGAGTTTAGTAACCATTTCGTTTTTTTATCTAAAAATTTACTTCTTGAGAATTTCCACAGTGAGTCTTTAGACAAAATCTCAATTTAGAATTGTATTCGTTTTAAATTCAGTGCAGTATCTGACGTAACAGTCAGGGATGTATTACAGGCTCTAAAAATACTAGTACAAGAATCATTTATGAAATGAACACAAAAGTAATCAAACGTATGATTAACGTGCTTGTTAATCCTCTCACAATTTTAATTAACGCATCAATTAAAGAGGGAGTGTTTCCGGTAGCTTTAAAATTAGCTCGTGTTGTCCCAATTCACAAAAAGTGAAACATCAATAATCCAAATATTTAATTACAGACGACTGTCGCTGTAACCTGTACAATCGAATATAATAGAAAAAATCCTAGATTCGCAAATTCAGTACTATTTCGAATCAAACAGATTATTCTACCACAATCAATTTGGATTTCGATAAAATAAAAGCACAGCTGACATTTGTTACAAGTACACTTGATTGCAGTGGCGGCTTGTCCATATGGTCATTTGGTCAATGACCTCCCAAAAATTTTGACAATATATAAAAAATATTCATTATTACGTGTTTTATTAAAATAGGTAATTAAGTCGCAAGTACAATAACTTAAAATTTATCGGCCGTCGTTCGTAATTCATCCTCTTCAACCTTGGGCTGGCGGTGCGAATTGTCCTCATTGAATTAGATCTACCCGAAAAACTCGAAAACGTGCAGCGCCTGAATAAACGCGAACGTCCGAAACAATAATCAACTTTGGGTCATGAGCCGGCCCCGCAGTTTACGTTGACTTCGTATAGAGTGTACAACTACGCTCGATTTTTGATTCGATTTTTGCGTGTTTTAAATCAATTTAAGAATTTATATTGATATGTTTTACTGTTGTTGTGTTGTTTTGTAAAAATACTATTTTTGATTCGCGTGTGCATGCGCTATAATAGAAAATGTCGGTAGTGCAGAAAATTAAACAACTAAAAAGTGCTAACAAACTTAATTTTACAAAATTAGTTAAATTCAAGGCAAATGGTCGTCCTTTGCCAGAACTAAGTTTACGACAAACTAGCAAAGACAAAAATAAAGATGTTCATCGAAACTTTCGCAAGGTAATGTACGATTTAGCTAACTGGATATGTGGTTGTGAAGTATCAAATGTATTTTACTGTTTTGTTTGTTTATTATTTTCTAAAGACTCGTCAGACTCGCTATAGTGCAAATCCGGTGTAAGAGATTTAAAACATTTAAAAAAGGAAATAAAAAAACATGTTTCGTCTGCAGAACACATGAAATGCTCGGTAAATTTTGCAACCGTAGGAAATGTTGATATTCGTACACAGCTAGACAATGCTTACAGAAAATCCCTTAGAGATTTTAATGAGAATGTTTCGAAAAATCGCTATATTTTGAACAGAATTGTAGATTGTATAAAATTTTGCGGTGCATTTGAGTTATTTATATTTTTTTAAGTATCTCTATTTTTTAAATTAATTTTTGACCTTCCAGTATGATTGACCACGAGCCGCCACTGCTTGATTGCTTTAAAAAAGGAAATTACTCAATTGCAACCTTTATTGATTTAACCAAAGCATTTGACTGTGTATCTCATGCCATCGAATGTGTAATTTACTAGTGTATCATTAATTAAATCGTATCTAGAAAACAAATTTCAATGTGTTTTTTATAAAAACAATATACATATCTGAGAAAGTTCGCTTGATCAATGGTGTGTCACAAGGCTCGATACTGGGGCCACTACTCTTCCTAATCTGTATTAACGATTTACCTATTAATTTAAGTCCAACCAGTGACTTTGTGACCTTAATTAGTACGGGCTGTGTTATAGACATTGCATTAGCTAAATTTGATAATGCAACTTTACCTTAACGCAACGAAAACAGTAAATATGGTTTTAACAATGCGACAATTAAACGTCTCCGGAAAATTCCTCGAATGTAATTGCTCGAAATCAATTGCTCGAAATTCAATTGCTCGAAATTCATTTGCTCGATTGTAGCATTTCTCGAAAGACTTATTGCTCGAACGGCAATTTCGCGAAAACTTTTTGCTCGAATTTATGTGGTAGAAAAAGTTAGTATAACCACCTAGGTAATTGCTGCCAGTGTGAATGTTGTTATAAGTTGCTGTAAGACCATTCTTCAGTTTCAGAATAACAATAAAAGTCAAATTATAATTTATCACCTTTATTAACAAAAATCGATAAGTATGTTATAAGTGTGACAAGAAAAAACAAATATTACATATTTTTAATATGATATGTTATGTGCTATTCCACGCACGTAATCATATATATTTCTGCCATATTCATAATCATAATCTAAAAAGTCTTTGGGTATTATCACGATACCTTCTATGGCTTTGGGTGTGTTGTTGACCACTGACATATTGTTCTATCCGCAATTCGTTCAAACTTTGTTCCCTCTTTAATGCCGAAATGAATTTCCATATGTTTGGGTGTTGTCCAGACAGTTGCATTTTGAAACCTCGATGCCACCCTTCTACTGAATTGTTTGTTTTGAAGTCCATGATGTACACCTTCGAAGCAATTCCACATGTCAAGTGCAAAAATAAGCGGGCGCCGCTGACGCCCACGCCTTTGTGGGCGACCGATCTACGTATCCTCAAAATAATCGACAATAACTTGCATCTCAGGGGAAAAAATATTTTGCTCGCAAAGATTCTCAAATGCCTCAACTAGATCTTGCGTTGGAACAAATGCTAATGCTGGCAGCAGTTTTAACGTCAACGCAAATTCTGCATTTGTTTCGTATTCCCGTTTTAAGCCATTTTCTTGAATGTGGCGGAAAATACTTTGGCAAAGGTGAAAGAAGCATCCGCGATGTAGAATTTCTGGAAACTCAATTCGAATGGCATTTATCATTGCTAGTTCGAAATCCGTCATGATGTCTGTGGTTGTGCGGCGCCATCCGGGAGTAGATTTTTTATTTCTCGAAGAAAAGTTGAGTAAGTTTGTTCAGTCTTATTTGGCAGGAGAGCATATATTAATGGTATCGCTACATTATCTTGTATTTCGTGTATGGTGTAGAGTTGTAGAAAAGCGGCGGAACAACTTTAAAAGTACCGTCAGCATACCAATGTTGTGCAGTCGCCAGAAGATTGATGTTACGCGCTGTTGAAAAATTAAAATTCGGTCATTTATTGGCCCTGAATCGTACAATAAAAAATGGTTGCCGTTTTCAGTAACTGTAAACTCTTCTGGAAAAATGATCTCTTTTCGAAGTCTGGGTATTGCTGGTGTAAGGTTTTTTCTCACTCTCACATTCCTAACGGCCCGTTTAATATTATTAACGGAAGGTAACCTGCAACTGCACTTCCCAAACCAGCAGAAGCTTGGGACACAATAAAGTGGGGTGGATCTCTAGTGTTTTCTGCAGTTTCCTTTATAGTCTGCATAACTCTATTGGCTTCTAGCTGCGCAACATCGGCATTGTAGTTGTGGTACTCGAGCTTTGCACTTCATTTTCTTGGAGTGTTCACATTTCCAATAAATTTTTGTATGAACTTCTTTATCCTTAATAAACAAAAAATTTTCAAAACGCAACTTGCGTTTGCCTTTTTCACTGGATATGAACTCTAACGCCATGTTAATGTCTTTTCGAACTAACAATCTCATTAGAGTCGCAGGGTATTTATATTTATTCCCAATAAACACGTGTTCGGGATTAACATTATTTGTAACAACAACCACAATAATTGCTGTCCTTTCAATAATTTTAGTTTTTAAGACAATAATCTTTTAGTTTTTCAGTGTAAACATTTTTTTAAGACATTGTACATAATTTATGCATTAGTACCTTAGTGTATGGAAGTTCGTAAAATTTGTTTATTCTAAATTCTTAAGCTCTTTTAGAGCTTGTATAATCCTCACTGTATGTTTTAAGCTTCTTAACTTACACACGAAAATACTTTGTTAAGCATTCTACGAACTATAGTTTATTTGCTGAAAAATGTAACATGAGATTAAGTCGTAAAATAAAATCCACTTAGAAGGCGACCAATAGAATAAATCCAATCATGCTCTATGCGTTTCCCGTCTGGAATCACGCCGCCGACACCCACATCCGAAAACTTCAAACAATCCAAAACAAAGCCCTCCGTCTTACCTTTAACGCTCTTTAACGACCTACATCACGACGCCAATCTACATACTATCCGAGCACAACTCCGCCATCGCACCGTGACAACGAATGAATTACAAGAATTATGGTAAAGTTTAAGAAGTAGCTGTTACAAAGTATGAATGAAACAAGTTAATGTGAAGAATATGAAGGGAGGAAGGGATGAAAGAGTTAAACATTAAAAATAAGAAGAAAATGGGAAAAGGTGACAATAAGCATCTTATGTACAGCAGAAGCAGAAGTCATAGATCAATGGAAAGTTGAATAATAAGAAAATGAAATGGTAAAGACAAGTTAAATGAAAGGAAAGGTTGAGATTAATGCAATGGAATTGACGTTATTATGAAGTTTAAGAAATGATATTTAAAGAAAAAGATATGATAAGAAATAAAAAAACAAGTAAAATAAAAATAGAAAACAATTAGGAAAAAATATGAAGTATTAATTATGAAGCCTTAGAAAGTAAATAAGATTAGGATGGTGGCTGAGGATCATTGAGTGAATGAGTGTGAATGATTATAATTAATAATGAGGATGGGATAAGGCGCATTACAATACCTACCCCCGGAAAACATTGACGACGGATGGCTGTCGATTATGGAGTCGTCACCAGAAGAGCCTCGAATACAGTTATCCAATGATTATTTTGTAGAAGAGTGCATTGACAAGAATTTTGAGAATTTAGAATTGCTATGGTCAACTAATGCGACAGAAGGTTGGCATTCACGTTTAAATAAAATAATAGAAAAATAAAAGAAAACAAACGTTTTAAAATAGACGTTTTGCTTACGTTGGTCCTTGTCACTTCATGTGACGTCATCAAATAGAGAAGTGGCGTTATGGTTTGGAGCGAGTAATACTTCCATATATCTCAATGTAACAAATCACGGGAGTGAATTTGAAATTTAGGAAAAATGACAATACTGTTTAAGTTGAATCCCCGATTACAAATAGGAATAGTATTCAATATTCACCTGAAATGCTAAGTAAAAACCAGTTCTATACGGGCGAAAGTTGGTTAAAACAAACCTTATGGAAATTTGACAACAATAGAACAATAAGTTTGAACTACCTAAGGGTCAGCGGTTCTCAATTTTTTCTAGTATTTTATTTGTTACAAACATAATTTGATTTATTAAAAGTCATAATGCATGCATCAATGATCGTTAAAATTTGTTCGTGCATAGGTATGTCATGAACTAAAGTAAAGCCCACGACCTATGGTGATTTTAAATTTTGTTCATCTCTTGACAACAGATTTCCTGTTTCAAATCGTGATTATCGATAAATCACTATTTTACTCGTTGTATTATACTTATAATAATTGTATCACATTTTCGAGTAAAACATTTTCGAGAAATTACCGTTCGAGGAATTTGCAATTCGAGAAAAGTTGCATTCGAGCAATTAAATTTCGAACAATTGATTTCGAGCAATTGATTTCGAGCAATTGCATTCGAGTTAAAATGGATTGCTAGTTGTACGTCAGTGAGAGTCTTAAAAACAGCATATTATGCATCAATACACAGAAGCTATTTTAGCGTGGGATCACTCATCGAATTGGCACAAAATTTTTTGACTGAAAAGAAAGCCATTTGTGCAATAGCTGGGTTAGGATTCAGAGAGGACTGTCGCGACACGTTTATAAAATTACAAGTATTAACAATGCCTTGTATTTATATTCTTGAATGCTTGTGCTATGCAAGATTACATGTATCAACTTTTGCAAATCAATCTGAATTCCATAGGTACAAAACTAGATACAATAAGAATATAAGAAAGCTCAAAATGGTCTAAGGTTTCAGGCGCAAAAGCTCTTTAATATGTTACCGGAAACCATCAGGTTATAAGACTTTCAGAATAAAAATTAAACAATTTCTAACAAGAAATGGGTTTTACTATTTTTGTGAATTTCATAACTGTACGATAATAACAGATCTGTGATTTTTTATATTTACAATTTACATACTTAATTATATTTATATTTACAACTATTTTTATATCTATTTCCATATATTAGAATTAAGTTTTAATTGACGAGTGTAAGTACGTTTTGTACTTACTCAAGTTTTTGATAGGTACTATGATATAGAATTCTAAATTAAATTTCATTGTTTATATTAGCAACAAATTACAATTCAATGAATTTTAATACTTTCTTGAAATCTTATCCATTTTCTGTAATTCATGAACAAGAAATACCTTCTAGGTAAATATGATACAAAACAAAATACACTCTCTAGGATATCCAAAAATGTAACCCGACATCTACAATCTACAAAAACTAACCGACATCCTTAATATTTTGTTAAAGATTAATTTTAAAGTTTTTTTATTTAAATTGTTTTATTTGTCTAGCAATTGTGTAAAGTTCAAAAACGAGCTATTTAAAGAATTAAGTCTGCACAAAGATACTACTTTTAATTCTCTGCTGGAATCAATGCATAATATTTTAACACATTACTTTTCGGAACTTGATTTCCCAAACACACCATTTCTAGGCTTCTGGTACAAATAACTATATACAAGGGTTTACATGTTTAGGTTTTAATTATTTTTCTAAAAATCAATGCAAACGCTTTGTCAAGACTGAGCAAGCTTAATTGCATATGATTCTGTCAACAAACAGAATATGTTCACATTAATTATTTGGAACACTTATGTACCGGGTGTTTCAATAAAAGTGACAAGGTACTATATTAGGTTCACGTTACTAAAAATTTAAAATTAAATTATCAAGTAAATCGGTCAAGGAAAAATACAAAAAAATATTTTCGAGTTTCTGATATAAACACCATGGCCGAAAGGTCTTCATTGCTATCTCGAATTTTAAAAAATTATCTTATATTAACAATAGTTAGACTGAATACTGTTTTAAAGCTGAGAGGTATTTGAACATTTTTAGAAATAAATATCGACAATTTCACTCATATCTAGAAAATATCATTTGTTTATATAAAAATGGTAGTTTGCTATCGAATAACAGAACATAAATGCAAGTGAATAAAAAAATCGGATAAATTACATTACCATAGTGAATCTACACGTATGCTATCTAGAAAACACCGCGTCAGTTTGAAAATTATATCTATCAACTGTATATTTGACAATTAAAATACAACAATAATGCAAAACTAAAATATTAATATTAATTGAAAATTTTGTTCTGGAAAATAAGATATAGTTTTGTACTTTCTTATTTATAATCTTATTAAGGTTTTTATACTTAATTCTTGGAATTGTTTTAACAAATACCACTCGATCTCAGATTTTGAACTAGTTACTTTTACGTTTTTTTTTTCTAGTAGTTACTTTCATATAAGTACTTTAACTCGATCTGTCACAATTCCATACAGTTAAATTAATTTTTGGGAAGAAAAGTAAATGCAACGATATAAATTTTTTACGTCATTAGATAGTCAAACAAGAGCCCAACAATTGTAATATAGGCACCAGCTTATGCCAGCTTATGGAATAATTCTGTCATAATACACTTCATATTTGTTGAAAGTACATTCAGAAATACATTAAGTCAAAAAATTCATTGTAAAAAAAAGTTGCCACCTACACATCTAGTAGTAAAAAATTAACATAATTTTTGGAAGTATCCTTTTATTTGCAAGTTAACAATGTGAACTTATACAATTTTTTGTTTGTATAATCTGTAAGAACTGTTGATCTTCCTTAGAATTAACTTATCAATTGAGAAAGTTTCATTCCCATGTAGAAAAATGGGTCCATAAAAAATGAACTTGATATCAATGGTATCCACATCGCTGTTCTTTGGCCATACAAAATTATTTTCCACATCTTCTTTCAGAAATTTTATTTTTGCTTTATTCTTGTTCACAGTAATCACTTTACCGATGAAGAATTGCTCATCGTAGTCAACAGCGTAATAGTTTTCATTTTCTACTGTGATATCATTTTGACCATTTTTCGCCTCTTCACCATCAACTAAAATTCCATCCGAACTATCTTTATACGGTATAGAGCCATCTGTTTCTTCACAGCTTATTTTTCTACAACTTTTTTGGAACATTTCAATTTCTTATTTTGCAGTTTTTGTTTTCTTTGCACTTCGCGTTTCTTGCGTCTGTCCTCTTTTTCTCTTTCCTTGTCAGTTTTTATTTGTTCCTTCTTTTTGAAATATTTAAGCTTTTAGATGTAACTACGGCAGGTTTCTTTCAGTGTTGCGTTTACGTTTAGTAAAATTGCTAGTACTGGGTTCAAGCCAGTAAAGTGCTTTTTTAAATGGTGAACTAACGCTAGAGTTTGAAGTCTCATCGGTTGAAGGTGACATCAATGGAACTTTTCTTGATAATGCATTTGAATGGGGCGTCAAATGAACCTCTAGTATGTTCACATCTGTTTCGTTCTGACATGGTGTCACAGGTTGAGAAAAATGTGAAACAGGAGGTGTTCTTGATTCTTTCCACAAAGAAACATTTTCCTGTTTTTTTTTTGGGGGACTTGTTTGTTGTTTCTAATACGGATAAATTTTCTTCATCTTCTTCATTCTCAATGTGTACCAGGAAATCTTCGCAGATAGTTTCATTTGAAAATTGTTAACTTTCTGCTATTTTATTTGCTTGATCTACAATCCTGTCATATTCAGAAACATTGACGGTATTTGAATATTGTTCATTTATTTCTCGGAATATTGTCTCCACAGAAGAAATTTTTCTACTGAGATCTAGCCAGATGAAATACAATTCTGTATAATTTGTTTTTCTAGGTAAGATTCTATGACACTGAAAACTATTTGTCTCTTTTTGATGTCTGTCGCATGTTTATATGTTGTGATACACTTAGTGTAATCCATTGCATCAGCATTTTAGGGATAAAGACCACATCTGGTAAATCCGTTTATTACAGTGTCTGGTGTCAACTTTTTCAGCACAGTGTCAAAGAGTCTAGGAAATGTGGACTTGTCTAGTCTTATATCGATAGGATTTTTGAATTTCCACTCATGTACAACGATTTTCCACTTTCTTTTCAATGGACCGAAAACACTTACATCGCAGAGTTGTAGTACATAAGTGGCATGTGGATAAAGTGCCACTACTATTACTCCGTTTTGCTCACAAAACTGACTAAACTGCATCGTTAGATGGGACCTATGCCCGTCCAAAAACAAAATGATTGGTTTCTGGATATTGTTCTTCTTAAGCCACGGGTTGAATACATTGCCAATATATTCAAAGAATGTCTGTCTAGTCATCCACCCAGTGTCAGATTTGCCAACGCTTCACTCCGGACTATGAATATTTTGTATAACTTCCTTTGGCATTCGTTTGTATGTAAGAAATAAAATTGGTGGCAGTACTTTCCCATCAGCACTTATGCAAATAGACACGGTAAGAGATTCTGATGCTCTAGAAATTTTGTAAATATTTTTCTTTCCCCGTGGTGCTTAACACTTTTAGGACACAATAAAAACGCTGATTTGTCGCAATTAAAGACTCGCGAAGGATCTTCCAATACTGAAAAACAATTTTCTGATTTCAAGTACTGCTCGACTTCCAGGAACCATGACCGTATTTGTTCTTCTGTTATAGAAGCTCTTGCGTTAGTTAATGTTTCTGGCGTTCTTTTACTCAATTGGTCTTTGTGGCGGTTCATGAATAATTCAAACCATTTTTTACCCGGTTTGTTATTGATAAATTTATTATCTCTCTCACTACTCTTCATGATTTTTTGAACAGTATACAGGATATCATCCTTGACTAAAGGGAATCCGGCTCTTGATATTTTGATTATCCAATCAACTAAAAGTTTTTCCTCAGCTAAACTCAGCGTGGTAGGTGGTCCCATTTTACGTATTAATAGAGTTTTACTTAACACCTTATTTGACAGAGTCTTTTTTAGAATCCTGTATTTATTTGCAGTTGAGTTGACAGATTTTCCTTCATTTTTGACTTCAGATATTGCTTTTGCAAGATCTCCCTCAGAATATTTGAAGAAAACAGGCTTTTCCATCTGTCAATGTGAGAAAATAAAAAACAATTAGATGTAGTCCAGTGATTGCCACATTCTTCAACCAATAGTTGCCACCTCATGGCAATAATTGGATTCCATCAAGGAAAAACACATGCTGAATTTTTATATGTTGTGCTTCCATGAAATACACATTCAAAGTTCTAAAATAGTCAAAATCCAAAATAACAAAATTTTCCCGTGATTGCCCTAGTATGGCAATTATTGGAATGAAGACTATTGCTTATCCAGAAGATGCCATCCCAATGTAATTGAAAAATATTGATCTAAATTGAAATTTCAAATGTTACATGCTTTTGTCATTATA